>JAOEHI010037902.1:0-22645 GCA_025447815.1 Percopsis transmontana | reverse complement strand
TCAAATATAGATTTTTAAGTAATTTTGTGAAGACATCCTGTATTTTTTAACATCGCAATATATATATATATATATATATATATATATATATATATATATATAGCAGAAAAACTAAATATCGCAATGTCAGTTATTTCCAATATCGTGCAGCCCTACTATACATGTTCCACACTGTAGAGTTGGCTTTACCGTTGTGAGAGAGGAGAGCTGGTCGTGGTCATCCCGGGCCTTGGTGTTGAATGTGTTGGTGTTTGCAGGGTAAACAGGGGGCTGGGAGGCTTCTGCTGAACCTGGGAGTGACGGAACAGATGTGACCGGAGACGCTTGAGTTGCCAAGGAGACCGACTCCGCTTTCCTCTTCTGTACAGGACAAACAGCATTAGACGAAGGAGTGTGAATGCACTACAAATATACATATATTAAAGTTGACCTAGTGACATTTTGTTTAAATGCTTTTACATTACAGCCAAACCAGAGGCATGTGCACCATTTAGCACAATACAGAACAGTGTAGTAGTCAAAAGCTGCGAACTCTGATTGTATTTCAATAAGGAGAGGAATCTAAGTAACAATCTGCATTACCTGCAGTTTGTGCACTAATTTTTAGCTAGGAATAGGTCTATTTAATAGCCGCAGCCTAAGGCACTTGATTAATTACTCCATATCCCCAGTTCAAGCTAGTCTAGTGTGTACAGGGTTTCAATTGTGACTCTTTAGAATGGGCAAGTTCAAGTACCGGTGTGGGGAGGGTTTTGCCTCTGGATGGAGCTGTGGCAGTTTGTAGGTTGAGATCCATACTCTTCCTCTGAATTGAACAGAAAGGAAGAGGAGGAGGGGTGTTAACTGAAATTCAAATGTTAACCCTCAAAAGCATTTTCATTTTCCTGGAGTTATAGAATCAAATAGGATCAAACAAACTAAATATCAGATGCAACAGTCGTTTATAGGAGAAGTCATTTTTATATAGGAGTCGTTTATAGAGATTTTGAAATAGTTACTTTTTTATTGCAGATGGGATGTACAATACTACCTTAACAGTTCTATTATGGTTTAGCCAAACCTGAACTTACTGTTGCCACATTTGAAGGTCTGAGAGGAAAATCTGGGGGATGGGGGGAAGCCCTCACCATGTCCCGCTCTCTCTGGGTGTCTGGGTGATGGGGGGCAGCTCTTACCACTTCTCTCTCTGGAGAACTGGGACGAGACCCGGGTAGACCATTCTTGGTTGGCGTTTTAGCTTCTTTTTTAGGAAACTGAAGCTTCTTCATGTCCAGCCTGTCAGGTGTGACCCACTCATCCAGACGCTTATTGACTGGAAACGCAGTCAAATTCACACAAACCGAAATCTGCCATGACAGTTTGCTCCTTTATGGAGGCTTTTTTTTCATTAGCTCACAATAGCATATGTCACATAAATAATACTCACAGTCAATGTAGTGAACATAGTAAAGCTTTCTTCCAGGGATCTCCTTCACACTTAGAATTTCGGCTAATGCTGAAAAATAAATTAAGATGCAAACAGGTATCTATCAGTTACTTAAGAAGACATGGTTGTTGGCAGCAGTACTAGCCTAACTACATGCATAGGAAACGACAAACATGATTGCCTAATCATATTTGTCATTTCCTATGTATGTAGTTAGGAATCTTGATCAAAAGGGAAGTTATAAAATATCACTGTAGCAAACTTTCATCTCTAAATAAAGTCTTGCTAGTGGGGTAAAATAAATCCCTCACTTGTAACCACTGTTGGGGTCATCACTCAAAAAAGTAATGTACTTATTTACTCCCTGTAGAAAGTAATCAGTTCCACTCGTTACATTACTTTTGCGTTACTCCGCAACATGCATTGTCACGTAACTGCCAGTTAACAATTTAACGTTAAACCTTACATATGCCCACATATCAGCACAAATCCCTTTCCTAATAAGGACATACACAAGATCTTTCTTTTATGCTCTTATAATACCACAAAGCCGACAGCAAAGTAGTTAAAAATCAGCCCAAAGAGCACTTCACAGAATAAAGTAACTACATAATCGATTAGTAACTAATGCAATTACTGAATGTAGGAACACGTAATGCGTTAAATTACCGCGTTACAGACAAATGTAATGTGATTACAGTGATGCGTTGCAACACTATTTGTAACATGAATAAAGTTTAGGTGTAAAATAGACAGACCAGTAATCGATAACAAAACCATGTCTGACAGACAAAATCTGGCACGCAGATTGACATGGGGTATTCTCCAAAAGAAAGGGGATCATCATCATCACTTGTACAATACACAGCATTCAAGACTATAATAACAAATTATTAAGTGAATAGCAGGGGTCCCTTTCATTCACAACTTTACTCCCAGAGAGAGTAACATGCACAAACTGAACCCTATCCCAACTTACAACCTATGATTCTACAATAACAAAGCTGTGTGGGTGACCCAGAACCCCCCATATAATTGAATCAATCGAGATTCAGAAAGTAATGTTATTAAAACATTTCTCTTTAAGGGGCTCGTTTACCACAAGTTACTGTCAGATTGCTTTGTCAGTAATTACATTAGCTGAACTCAGGTTCACTCTTAATTAACAACTAGTGTTAATTAAATATTAGTCGAACCCTGCGATATAGAAGCACGCTTATATTCGTGTGATTAGAGTGAATGACAATGTTCTAATGTATAATTAATTCCGCTAGCTGCATTGTCAAGGCTTTAAAGGCCAAGACGTTTGAAAACAACAGCTAGTGTTAGCGATGTCAACTAGCTAGTTAGCTTAGCACTAGAGAATGTAATATACAATACTCACGCCATTCGTCTTCGTTCTCTTGATTTTTGCGAAGAACGGGAAGGCGACAGCCTTCGACAATGTCGACCTACCAAAAATGACATGTTAATATACATCCTGTAAATATATGAACGATTACAAACAAAACTGGAATCCTGTGAACCTACCGATGATGCGTTGTCCGCCATTTTCGTCACTGTGTGAACGCAGAAGCAGGGTGTTGTGGGAAAATGCCGGTCTACTCCAAAAATGATGTGAAAAGAATATACTATGTGCATTTCAAGATCTGTATATATATTTCTAATATATGTTACAGATCTTGATATGTATACATTTGAGTATTTTTCAGAGACAAACTCATGAAAACCCTAGGAATGTCTACATTTTCTTTTGTTTCGATATGTAACGATTCTAATTGGGGCCAATATTTATAAATTACAATTAAGTTAAATCCAATTCAATTAATATTGCAGTCATGGCATTATATTTTGAATAGATTGTCTGGTTGTAATTTATTGGAGTTTAGGCCCAGCCAAATACATCAATTAAAATGGGCAATTTTGTATATATATCTCTATTTTCTCAATTGGAACAACCATCTTGCTTGCTCTTTTGTGTGTGTGATCACACGGATCTTGCGTCAATTTAAAAATGATAAATGCATTTCATAATTGGCTTGACAATAACAATAGAATATGGAATAGTATATTATTATCTATATAGTAGTGTATATCGTGGATTCGGAAGAAAGTGACATAAAAATCTATTGGATTGCAAAAGTGAAATTGGACCTCAGAAAAGTATATTACAATTATAAAAATCCTTAATTTGAATTTTAATGTTAAATGTGTATTTCCGTCATGCATTCTGCAACCTTCATGTTCGGGGGGCGGAGCTCGTAACTAGCTTAGCTCGTCGTAGTTTCTGGAAAGAACCTCATGGTTGCACCATGGAGAAAGTGAGTACCCTTCATCTGGCTTCAGTATTTTAGTCAGATTATTAAGTATCGGTTCGTCTACTTATCCATGTTAATGATATATGCTGTGTATTTCTACAATAATTAACGTTATCATTGGTGTTTTTTTTATAACAAGAGGACCAAACTGCTTGTAAGAGAGTTAATGTTCGTTAGCTTAGCATACGTCGAAGTTACTGCTGTCTAATAACGTTACTTGGCTAACAATGCCCTGCCCCAGGTTACAACTGGTTATACATTGATTGCTAGAAAAATAATCTTTATCCAAACAAAATTTTTAAATGTTCATCAAACGCTGGTAAATATTAACCAAACAGTTTATTTGTGTTTCCGTCTTAGATACTAGGTAATTTAGTGTTATGACATGGCACCGCAGCCCTTAGCTAGCTGTAGGATTATGTTTAGCATTGACTATTTTGCACAGATATTGCACTGCTTAAATGAAGATGGCACAATGCACCATGTCCCTGTCTCCGTCAAATGTTAGATGCGACAAATACACATCCACTTGTATAGCAAGTTCGGTAGCTTAACCGCTAACTCATCAAATGTAGGGACACACGAGCGAACACGTCGCTTCTCAAATGCTCATACAACAAAAAAAGCACTCCCGTTAGTTTCTACAATCTGTACAAATTGAAGGGTGAAACAAATTGAGGGCATTTGAATCGGGTGCAGACCGAACATAGAATGGAGGTCAATTCTAGATATCGCACAGTGGGCCGAGTATGGCTACAAGATATCCGCATTTTGTCATCACAGCCTCGTCCTCTCTAGAAGGTTCTGGCATCAAACTATGTACAGCCAGCAAAACTCAAGACTAACTCTTCTAGACATATTGATATAGAGCAGTCGTCCAGGTTATGTGTACAATTTAACTACTGCAGTACTTCGGAATGATTTCACAGACTCTTCCCCAGGCAGAAGCCCAAATTAACGGTGACAATTTGCCTCCTGCGTTCGTTTTAGGGCAGTATGGAAAGAATCGTATTTAGTGTAATACATTCTATAGCTTTATGATAATCAAGCTATTTTTTGGTACAGTGTGACAATTTGTTTTGCATTAAAATGCTAATTGTAGAAAAGTTTACACGCTGGACTTCAGTAACAAGCGGATTTGGTATACGTTTTTATTTATTTATTTTACAAGGACTACAATGTCATTACCTATTTTCGGAATGGTTGGAACACACGGAATCTATATTTAGGTTAATTGCATTCCTATTATCTTTCACACTATAGCTATAGTGAGAATTTACATTTTAGAACAAAACTATATATACCGCGAAATGTATTTATCATTTTACATTACAGTTAGATAACAGTTTGTGGCACATGGTACTGTCTAACTAACAGATGGCAGTTGTTAGCTATCAATCACTGTAGGCATAAAGTTTAGCTTGGTATTGTTTGTGCACCAGACTCAATTAAGTAACATCAAGTGGCCAGCCTCTCCCAGTGCTTCTGCCAAGCTCTGCTGCACCTGTCTGTCAAAGCGTTATGAACAGCTGATGATAGGCTGCCTGCCTGGCTGTTTGAGACTGAGATGCTAAGCAACAGTGCTCATTGAAAACCATGCCTTTTTAATTAGGCATATCTAACTTGGAGCTCTACTTTCAATGAAAGAGAATGCTGTAAACGTAGATGCTTTTGTCCAAAGCAACTTTTATTACAACTATTAAGGGGGTTGGGCATCTTGCTCAGGGATTCCTAACCCCTTACAGGAGGTTACAGGATGCCCGGCCTTACAGGTATCCTGGGAGACAACCATGGTAACCGCTAGCCCATCTTTTCCAGCATGAGGTTAACTCTTGGGTTATGCGTCCAGCCATTGCGCATATCACAGGATGGTACCAGCATTATGAATGTGTATTTTGTATACTTTTCTTCAGGTGTCCCAATTGAAAGAGCAGGGAAACAAGGCGCTGAGTGCGGGCAATATTGACGAGGCCGTACGTTGCTATACGGAAGCCTTGGCCCTCGACCCCTCCAACCATGTCCTGTTCAGCAACCGCTCGGCTGCACACGCCAAGAAAGGGAATTATGAAAGTGCTCTGCAGGATGCCTGTCAGACCGTCGAGATAAAACCTGACTGGGGCAAGGTGAGGTGGTGTTTGTCCTCTGGTTCAGCCTCACGCAGACAAACAGCACGAACTGAGAAATGTGACTCTGGTGTAATTATTCAGGGTTACTCCCGGAAGGCGGCAGCATTGGAGTTCCTTGGGCGTTTTGAGGATGCTAAGGCCACCTACCAAGAGGGGCTCAGACATGAGCCGGGTAATCAGCAACTCAAGGAAGGTCTACAGAACATCGAGGCCCGGCTAGCAGGTAGAATATATAAATTTAGCAACATGTAAATTGTGCTATTGTTCGTCTCATGACACCTTTTATTTGTCTTATTTCGAATGTAATGTTTTGTTAATGACGCAAACGTTGTTTATTGGGGCTACTGTGTGTGTGTGTGTGTGTGTGTTAAAGCTGAATTGTGCATTCTGATAAAGCAAAATCAATTAAGTGCTCGTCTTAATGGAAATATGCGATCCACTCATCATTAGCAGGATATGTCTAGTAGTGGGGGCAGAAGCAGATAAGACCGTACATAGAGCTATCATACATCTCAGGCCAGCTAGAAGCTCACATGTTTTTCCCTGCATTTGCCTCACCAGAGAAAAAGATGATGAACCCCTTTGCTATGCCTAACTTGTACGAGAAGCTGGAGACCGACCCCCGGACCCGTGAGCTGCTGTCGGATCCCACCTATAGAGAGCTACTGGAGCAGCTCAGGAACAAGCCCTCGGAGCTCGGCACGTATGTGCATTCCCAGAGTTGTCAGCCTCTTTGTTTAAACTGTATAGTCTGAAACTGAAGTATAATGTATTGTCTTTATTCTGACTACTTTTTACATATGTGTAAATGCTAATGTTCTCCTTATCGATGGAATCAATCCTCAATTTAGCAATGAAGTGAGTTGGCATGTTATAATGGCATGTAGTTGATTACAGCAAATGCATATTAAACACCAAAATCTGTGTCGACTTGTAGATCTGAAAGGGGAAATGTGTAACATTGCTGAATAGTGCAGTGTCAGAAATGCCCTGGTGTGTTGTGTAGGAAGCTGCAGGATCCTAGAGTGATGACCACACTGTCCGTGTTGCTGGGGCTGGACCTCGCTGGGATGGATGAAGATGAAGAACCCACACCTCCTCCCCCCAAGCCCAAAGAGACCAAGCCTCCTCCAAAAGAGGAGGACCTGCCTGAAAACAAGAAGAAGGTCAATCTTCTCAACACACCCTATACTGCTTATACTTTGTCAAGGAAATTTAGCTCTGGACTACTATATAGAGAAACATCTCACTCATGCATTTGATTTTGGCCTTTTGTGAGATGCCAGTGACTTGCCACAGTAGTTTGTGCTGCATCAATAGAGGCCATCTTTCTGCAGAATTCCCTTAACAGCACCCCGTGTAATTCTATAAGTGTTCGAACAACCTGTATTGGTTGCACAACGACATAAATAGTCCAACACACCCAGTGTGTCAGCTTCAGGCTGACTGTGCTAATTTCTTGTATGCCTTCTTCTGACAGGCCTTGAAAGAAAAAGAACTTGGCAATGAGGCATATAAGAAGAAGGACTTTGTCACTGCATTGAAACACTATGAAGAGGCTGTGAACCACGATCCTACCAACATGACCTACATTTCTAATCAAGCAGGTACAGGTTTTGAGTAGCATGTGTGGCTATTAGGGATGCAACGGTACTGTGAGCCCACGGTTTGGTATGTTTTTATGCCACGGCATAGGTTTCAAACACGTTATGGTGCGAGCTAGATTGGGCATCTGTCAGAGGTAATTTGGCCAGGCAATGCCCCCCAGCCCACCTGTATCAGAGAGAGGGAGAGACCACCGAATAGGGCAGCAAATCTCTGTCTATGAATAACCCCCACTGCTTTTGTTGTTTATTTTTTTTCTGAATTTGAGAAGAAATTATGACATTGACATAATATCGTAACACCGCAAATCATGTGTGAATATTGAACCATGGGGGTGGTGTACCGAATGGTTCAATAACATGCACTGTACCGTTGCATCCTTAGTGGCTATGCATACAGGTGGAATATAGTCTATATAGTCAAGCTTCCATAACACTAACACTTTGCTCCTTGTTTTTATATCAGCTGTGTACTTTGAGAAGGGTGAGTATGAGAAGTGCAGGGAGCTGTGTGAGAAGGCCATTGATGTGGGCAGAGAAAACCGTGAGGATTACAGACAAATTGCAAAGTGAGTTTTATTTTTAACTTTATAAAAACTAATCGTATTACCCAACATCACTATATTAGAGCTCAAATTGCTAAGTTAAGTGGGATTTAGACAAGATGTGAGAGGAGCCAATATACATCTTTTGTCTTGTGACATTTCTTTAGAGGTTCTAGAACAGCAAAGTAATCTCATACGAATTACAAGTTTATTGAAAAGCAAGACCTTGCTCCTTGTCAGTGAATGCTTTAACCATGGGTAGCCACTGGGTGGCAATATTGTACCATTGGTCCTAACTGTCATATTTAAAGGGGTATTTAACTTTTGTTAAACCCTCAACACTGTAGTTTCCTTACCTCAGTAGTCCTCAGGCTGAGGAGCACTACTTGCACTGTTAACTAACTTTTGTTGCATGTTTTAAAATGCAAATGGGAACTTCCTGTGACGACACTCTTTTTGGAGGAATATTTCTCGAAAGAAGCCCTAATCTGATTCTGTTCTCATTGAATTTGACAGACATACTTTTCCAGTTCTACACTTATCTTAGAAGCAAATTGTACACATGCCAATAAAATGTGAAATACAGGAACCTCCTGGCATTGAGCTTTTTGTGTAGAATTGCTTGTGTGGGGGTTACCCACACAATACAACTCAATTTCCAGCTCTAAGAAAAAAACATTTCCATAGTACGTCATTATTTATTGATAATCGTTTTTACTCAAGTGAAATGTGGGACATAAATATTTTTTAGGATGATGTTTAAACCATTCTTCTTTTTATCATAGGGCGTTGGCTAGAATTGGCAACTCGTACTTCAAGGAAGATAAATACAAAGAGGCTGTTCAATATTTCAACAAAAGTTTAACGGAACATCGCACCCCTGATGTCCTGAAAAAGTGTCAGCAGGTATGTGTCTAAGATATAAGTTAGAAGTTTTGTTTTGTTTGTATAGGTAATTTTTCACATTCAAGCAGTGAGGAGCTTGAGGTAATACAAGCCTAATTCCAAAAAAGTTGGGACAGAATGGCAAGTGCTCATGAAAACAAATTAAAACGTGATTTGTAAATTCTGTTCACCCTGTACTATTTGTTTATTGTTTTTGAAAATGCACTCGTTTCAAATCATCTTGCTTTTACTTCACGCCAAACTTTACCTGCACTTTAATTCTTACAAGATTCTCTCTGAATGTGCAGGCAGAGAAAATCTTGAAGGAGCAGGAAAAAGTAGCCTACATCAACCCCGATCTCGCTCTGGAAGAGAAGAACAAGGGCAATGACGCCTTCCAGAAAGGTCTGTATGCAGTTGCAATAACTGTTCTCTATACAGCACATCTTTTTTTCGCAGTTTGTTGCACCCTGTGATTATTCATTCCCTTTTCTTTCCAATAGGAGACTATCCTTTAGCCATGAAACATTACTCAGAGGCCATCAAGAGGAACCCCAATGATGCTAAGCTCTTCAGTAACAGAGCTGCCTGCTACACTAAGCTGTTGGAATTTCCACTTGCCCTAAAGGTACTATAATTAACTATAGGCACTAGGGGTGGACGGTATAAACAGTATAGAAAGGACACCGGTATGAATTTTGACTATACCATGCTGACCAGTAGAGCCCTCACAGAGGCAGCAATGTGCCAAACGTGCCTTGTCTGCCAGAAAGAATAACGGACATGCACTACTACGTATGGCAAAAATGCATAGCTTGAAACTACAAACTATGGAGATGGTGGATGTGAGGAAATAATTGAAAATGCACTATTGAACAAAGAACTTGCTCACTACTATGTGGGGACCTTTCTGTGTTGTTCTGCAATATGTAAATATAATGTGTTTTTTTTCCATTAGGATTGTGAAGATTGCATTAAACTTGATCCCAATTTCAGTAAGTGGAATTTTTAATGACTTCTTAAGTAATACTTTGCTAGAAGCACTAGTTAAAACGTTTTTTTTTGTGTGTGTAAATGTGTGTACATTTTAAAATAATTAATCTTACAATATTTAACACTTTGTTGCTCCTCTGTCTACAGTAAAAGGCTACACACGCAAGGCCGCTGCTTTGGAGGCCATGAAAGATTTTTCTAAAGCTGTGGATGCATATCATAAAGCCCTGGAGCTGGACTCTTCCTCTAAGGTATAGTGTCATTCTCCTTTAAAAAAAAAAAAAAAGTTTATATATATATAGCCATCAAGCCTTACTCACCCCTGTATAAATGTTACATAATGAGTAACTGTAGATGTACATTTTCCCCACTGCTTTCTAAATCTCATGTGAGCATGTGGAAATGCTGAATTGCACATCTGAAACAATAATTCTAATAGACAAAAGCCATTCTACCTGGTCAGTAGGAACTCTACACTAGCTGGAAGATGCATCGTTAAAAGTTTTTTGTTTTTGTTTTCCTCCTCTGTATTGGTAGCTCCCGTCCTACATTGTGCTGTCGCAGTGACTTAATTTACCCTTAGATTAATTGAATACTGGCTTTCTCTACATTCAGGAAGCCACAGAGGGAATCCAGCGCTGCGTGATGAGCCAGGCTGTGAGAAACGACAGCCCTGAGGACGTGAAGAGGAGGGCCATGGCAGACCCTGAAGTTCAGCAGATTATGAGTGACCCAGCCATGCGCATGATTCTTGAGCAAATGCAGAAAGACCCACAAGCGCTCAGCGAGTAAGCTTACTGGCTTTTGTGTGGAAATTTTTTTTGACTCTTCTTACTAAAATGCATTAATTAAATCTTTTTCTCTTGTTTTGATTTACAGTCACTTAAAGAATCCAGTTATTGCTCAGAAAATTCAGAAACTCATAGATGTGGGACTGATTGCCATCCGGTGATGAGAGCAAAGGGCCAGAGACTAGAAGAAACAGCCAGACCACAGTGGAACAAACTGCGATTCCCTCCAAACACTCTTTCTTTTGCCTTCATAAATTATATTCTCTCCAGTTTCATGCAGACCTATGTTTTTGTTTTTTATCGAGGTTCACAACCTTTACATTACATTGAAGAAAGTCTGGCATGTAATTTTGCAACCAGAGGATAACACTCCCGAGGGATATAGTAATGATATCTACCAAAACATATAAAGTATTTTAAAAAAACAAATCCATATTAAAACTGTACACCAACAATAAAAATTGAAATTCCTCCCTAAAACAATTGTTCCTATCAAAGCTTTGAGAAAAAAAAACAGCAAAAACGGCAAGGCAATTATTTTGTAACAGGACTGCAATTTAAAGAAATGCATATTGGTTTTGATTGTTCTTTCTTTTTTTTTGTACTCCCTTGTTCTCTGTGAGGCTTGTCAAATGTTACACAACACATGTAGCTTCCTGTTCCTTTGTGCTGCCAACTTACCAATTGTGTCATTGTCAATCTGTGTTTCTTTAGATTTGACAGTTTAATTTAATTTTTTGTGTACTTGTCAAAATTCCTTTCAAGGCTTGAAACAAGATAAAGGTCTGTACTTTTCACCAAGAGATGCCTTGTTGAGGTTCACTTACGATTAATTCACACTAACCCTATCTCAGCCCCCAAGTTACCAATTAATAGTCCTAGTGTCACTTATTTCACATTCTATATTCAACTAAATTTATGAACTGCTCTTCCCTAAGCCTTGGAACATGGAATTTCAATAAAGACATGGGGCTAATCAAAAGTGTATTTACATCCATTTATTGGCACAAGCAGAGTTGAGCAGATGTGCCTGAGTAAAGTACATACAATTATAGTGTCAATTTTTGTTTTTTAACCCTCAGCAAGGATACAAAACCTCCATCTAATGGTTACTAGGCTACACATGAACAAGTAGAAATCAAAGATGGCATTAGTATTTTGCTTGTTTTTTTTCATTGTTAAATCCTATACTGTCTTTGCGTTTGACACTTTGAAACATCTGTCACATTGGATTGTTTTAAAGTTAGGTTATTTGGAGAGAGAAAATTCATGCAGTACATGCTAGTATGGCTCTAGACCAATATGCCACACATGGCTCCAAATACCTCCAAATACTTCCATCATATCTCCAGCATTTGTTTTAGTGTTATAGGAGTGGTGTGGGGTAGATGTTAAAAGAATACTATTGATTTTCTTCTAAACCTACATGTTAAATCAAATGGCAAATGGGCGCATTGCTCTCTAACTTTCTTGACCAGTGACACAAAATAAAATGGAAGAGAAATAGGGTATTTGTGTTATATAATTCATATTATAATACACAAAGCCCCTAAAGAGTGTGGAATACTCAAGATACATTTGTCCAGAAAGTGTAATGTGCAAGTGTCCATGTTCTGCAAAATATATCTGAATGTAATAGTCAACTGTGATCAATGTTTTTTTTATTGTTGTACTTTGACAAATATTTTTACAAATACCACATATGTACAGAAACCTAATGATTGATATAACAGATTCAAAAAGTATTTTCAAATAATTGTCGCCTTTACAGTGATTGGTTGTTAATAATATTGTCCAATGTCCGGTAAATAACCATGATATTGTAAGGTTTTTGAATTAGTTTAATAGGCATTGAATGCCCATTAAGGTCATGTAAAAACAAGGCTCAATGTCATTTCAGGTTGTACTATTGACAAAATAGTCCCTCGGTGGTCAAATTGTTTTACTGTTGCGAGCTGTGACATTTAAATGTCACGAAAGCATGTTTACCAGCCATTCGCAACAATTACCTAATTTGCACCAGACAAATTAAGTTAAAAAATGTGCCTCTGCTGTGGAACATCTGGAAATACATAGCTACCTGGCAAAACGTTGCACACTGGCACCCGTTCTATGATTAGAGAGCCGTATGTTTCCCTGCGGCTTTCTGGAAGTCGCTTTCCCCGCACAAGTCCCGTTCAGTCACGTGTCAGGCCACCGTCCGGGTTGTACTAGACGCACCCTGACGTTTGGTAGTTTGCAGTAAAACAACCCTACATTGAGATTGCACTATTTTCAACATTAGTGAGTCACGGATACGGCTTACAAAGGGACAGACAAAAAGGAATTGTGGTGTTACACGCTGCTCTTTTTTTCCAACATGCTTATGGATAACGAGGATCTTTTAAACATTTGACAGCCCAGGTAGCTAGCTAACTTGGCTAACAAATCAATAGCGAATGTGACCTAAGTTTGAAGCAACAACAGAAGGGATTCGCTAGCTTGCGATAGCTAGCTACACTGTAATGCTACCACTATTACCAGCTACTGTAGTAAGGTAAAATGTCTCTCTTGAACATATCATTAAGTTTAATACCTTTAAACATCGAGCAATTTAATTAGTTGCGCACTAAATAATGTGTTTCACGCTATTTTTGATAATACGTTCTTACTAGACAGTAAATCAGCAGTGTTTCTGTACCGTATGGCTGTAGAATTATTTTAAATAACTAAAATGCTAATATTAACAGGTTTTTAACAGCCACATATTATCGGTGGTCTTGGTAAATAAAGTGGTCTCACAACAATTTGTAGCAAGTGTCATCATACACTCATTGATTTCGGCCATTACTGGTATTGTTCGGCGAGACAGCTTGAAGTAATAGATCGCTAATGCGAAACAACAGGATGTCTAATGTGAGTGAATTAAAGCAGCAATATCCTTTGGAAAACAACTTTCAGAGAATTATGATCACCTCTCGACACATCTTTCGTGCTATCTCAGTAAAACTTTGTTAGTATAGCGTTTACAATAACATTTAAATACCCAAACAGCTGGCTAGTTGGTTGATTTTAGTAGTCAAAACACACTTTCAAAATGCCTGGGGACACATCTGATAGCAGCGATGACTCTGATGCAAAAACGGGAAGAGGAGATTGCACTGTCAAACATCAGATTACAAATGGTAAGTCCTGGTTTAATTTTATTGAACACAGTATGCCTTCAACAACTCACTCAATGTCGCATACTGTATGTAGCACTACACGATCAGCTGTGATAGAGGTTTGTATGATCAAAGATGATGAGTCATGTACTCCCTTTTGATTGTCACAATTTTTGATATTGAAGACCACTTTTTCTTAGTCCATAACTTTACCATAAACTTGGACTACTGTTACTTTTTGTTGGAAATGTTGACAATTACATTTTCCCTTTAAAAATCGAACATGTCTGTGTATTGTGTAGGGCCATTTGCATTCCTGAAAATCTAATGTTAGTTCTCTTTATTATTGGTATTACTGCTTCCTGCTACTAGCAAACCTCACAGGTCATACTGAGAAGGTCGGTATGGAGAACTTTGAGCTTCTCAAAGTGTTGGGTACTGGAGGTAAGAGTCTCCTTTCAGCATGCTTACACAGGGTAGAGTGACGGGTAGCAGCCAGGCTAAAAGAAACATCTGGCTTAACAAGGTCTATAGGGTTGTGTTCAGTAAAGATCTCACATTTTGTTACATCCAGTAACATTACTGAACTGAACGGATCTTTATAGCAGGGAGGATATGTGTTTTGGATTGGTAAACACACTGATCAACATTGCTGATTTTAAAAACAAATGGATCGTTTGTGGTTTATGAATACAAAACAAGGCAAATGCTTTTGAGGAAATGTGTCATTCAGTTCAGTTAGTTCTGTTACAATTTCTCAAGTTCAAACGAACACAACCAAGGTTTGGCAACATGGTGACTTTGGCTCAAAGAAGGCTAGGATTAACAGGGAGCCGTTCAGATGTATCACCATCATCCTATGGTAGGGTTGCCCCAACCTGACTGGCAAGTTGAAAACAACCCAGGAATCATAAGTGCCAGATGATATGGTATTTAAGCCATGTTGAATGGGTATCCCTGTCACCACATCTCAACCTAACTGAATCATAGTAGAAGATCCTGTTTCATTATTACAGCAGTAAATGTTGAAATGTCCTGTGGAATATTAGCCTAGCCTTTGTGGCTGCGTTCCAAACATTTGGACAATTTAGGTGCCTGTTTAACTTGTTATGGTTTTCCAACGCCCTATCAATGTGGGTGTTTCTTATAAAGAGGGATTTACCTGTATAACTGTTTTTTAACAAATTCAAAACTATGCTTAAAAGTTTTATTTATTTATTTTTGTTATTGTATTTTCTCTTTGTATAGCTTATGGAAAAGTGTTTCTGGTCAGGAAGAACAGCGGTCATGATGAAGGCCAATTGTATGCAATGAAGGTGAGGCTGGCATTTGGTTTCAAATCATTTCTGTTGCTTTTTTGAAAATGTATATATTACAGTGCTCTAATACATCCACAATCCCTGTTTTTTATATTCATCGGCACAACAGCAAACTGAAATTAAAATGCATTTTTGTTAAGAAATATATATATATATATATATATATATATGCTTTTATTTGTAGCCATTTAGTCAAAATACTACCAGAAATAAGACATTTAAATTAAACTTATTTCTTTGCCGTCACATTGCCATCTATATAGAAGGCAGTAGGCGTTCATGCTTCAGTTTGACTTTAAGAAAATCTTTTTGTGTGTAACCAAAACTCCATTGCTGTCTAGTTAATCTTGGTGTTTACAAATGGAAGCTAATGTAAGAGCCCACTTATTTCCCCAGGTTCTGAAGAAAGCAGCTATTGTCCAAAAGGCAAAGACCACAGAGCATACTCGCACTGAGAGGCAGGTCCTGGAGCACATCCGCCAGTCTCCCTTCCTGGTCACACTCCACTATGCCTTTCAAACGCACAGCAAACTGCACCTCATCCTGGGTGAGTGCTGGGCCAGTGGACCCAAATATGGAGCTTTCTGGTCACAACTCTGCAGTGCTGAATGGGTGTTTTCTCTATTGTGGTGTGTGTCTTTCTAAGTCTGTTTGTCCTTTTGTACATCATATAGGCTTGATTTTGTCTATTCATGTGCCCTGTCTTTCTGTCTATGCATGAGTATAGACTATGTGAGTGGAGGAGAGATGTTCACACATTTGTACCAACGGGATCACTTTGCTGAAGAGGAGGTGCAGATTTACATTGGAGAGATAATCCTGGCGCTGGAGCACCTACATAAGGTGGGTGTGTATCCTGTCAAACCACACAACGGAAATCAACCTCTGGGCTCTCTCCTTTACAGCCTTGTGTACAGTTTGGTACTGAATTTCCAGTTAATGTCACTTTGGACTATTTTGAACCACCTCTGTCATTTGCTGAGGAACAAAATAAACAAAAAAAACTAGCGGGCAGGCAAAGATTCTCCTTTGGAATTTAGCATGCTAATGTCGTAAGCCATTCCCGTGACTTCACCAACTACAAAGTGCCTGTTTTAGGTGACATTTTATACTGAGAAATTATAAGGTAAATGTTCCAGGTTGTAGATTTATTCATTAAGACTGTCCGCTTTAAATAATAAAAAATGTCTATTCTTTGGAGAGGAGTGATTTTAGGATTTACTCCAGTTTGTTTATATTATTTCTGCCATGGTTCACAAGGTATTAATGCTTGACCTTAGAAATATTGAAAATATGGCACTTTGATAAACAAAAATGACCCAATGTAAACAAGTCTTTTATACTAAATATGCCACAGAGGTGTGACTTTATCGCTACCTAAATGCTGTCTCTGTCAAAACATCACTGCATGCAAGTTTGTATCTAAAAAATATTTGCTATGTTGTACACAGCTTGGGATTGTGTACCGTGACATCAAATTGGAAAACATCCTTCTTGATAGCGATGGACATGTGGTGTTGACAGATTTCGGGCTTAGCAAAGAATTTCTGGAAGAGGAGGTGTGTCAGATATCAACAACTCATCCAATTTCTACACATTAAGTGTGCATGTGTGTTTCTGTTGATATGCATGGTCATAGTTATTGCCATTATAAACATAAATCCATGTATAGATTAGTTTATTTTTCTTTCTATACGTACAGAAGGAAAGGACCTACTCATTCTGTGGCACCATAGAGTACATGGCTCCTGAAATCATCAGGGGTAAATCCGGCCATGGCAAGGTAACGAGAAACAAGTTTCAAGATGAAAAATTCCTTTTCTGTTGTAAATTCCCAGTACAGTAGGTACCAAGATAGATCTTGGCAGGTAATGAGAAATAAAGGAACTGGGAAAAAAAACTGAATGTACTAGAGTGATGTGTCGCATGTCCATTTTAAAAGAAGACAGTGTCACCTTTTCAAGGAATTTGGTATAAAGAGACTTCAGCAAAAATGGACAGAATAAATGTCTTAAGCACATGCCATTTCTCCTCTTTCCCACTCATTCCTCTCCCTCTTAGTCTGTAGATTGGTGGAGTCTTGGGATTTTGATGTTTGAGCTGCTTACAGGAGCGTCTCCGTTCACCCTGGAGGGCGAGAGGAATTCCCAGAGTGAGGTGTCAAAGTGAGTGTACCTGTCCTGCTCTCTCATTAAAGCATATTACGTTTCTGTTTTGTGAAGGAAGGAAGAAAGCCCTCATAGGTCCGCACCGTTCTCTACCGCTCCCCCAAAGCCACATTTTTGTTTGACAGATATGTTTCAAACGTAAACTCAGGGCTCAACATTAACACTCGTCTGCTTGTCCAGGACAAGTGGATTTTTGAGGGGGAAAGTGAATTAGAATATTTACTTGTCCAACCGGACAAGTAGCCCGATTAAAACGTCTATAATGCCAAAATAACAAGCTATATTTGTGATATGGCCTAGGCCTGTGTCGCAAAATGTTATTTTGCTGTTAAAATATTGAGTGTAACAATATGGTTGCCACTCTGGTTCTTGCATTATGGACAGCCATCTGTATTTCTTCTCTTCCCCTCAGACGCATCTTGCGCTGTGATCCCCCCTTCCCCTCCATGATTGGACCAGTAGCTCAGGACCTCTTGAAGAAGTTGCTGGTGAAGGATCCCCACAAGAGGCTGGGCTCTGGGCCGAGAGGGGCTGAAGATATAAAGGCACACCCCTTCTTCAAGGTCCCCTTCTCCTTCTGTTGCACTCCACACTTTGCCATTTAACGGCAACGTACAACCACTAAAAATACACTCGTTAACCAACAAACGTATCTTTGTCTTACTAATCCAGGGTCTGAGCTGGGCTGACTTAGCAGAGAGGAAGTTGCCCAGCCCGTTCAGACCAGAGCTTAAGAGTGAGCTCGACGTGGGGAACTTCAGTGAGGAGTTCACCGGCATGGATCCTGTGGACTCACCAGCCAGCACACCTCCAAGCACTGATCGCCTGTTCCAGGTCTGTCCAGACGACCTACCTTGGCCCCCACACATGAAATGTTGAACTCGTAGCTACTAGGACATAATGTACATCTATACTGACAGTTATTGTAGGCATGTTTACAACTTCTATTTAAAGCGGAATTTAACTTTTGTTAAAGCCTCGAACTTAAAGTCATCCCACTGACGTTCGGCAGAAAATAATCCGCTGTTTGAGGTTTTTGAGAAACAATGGAAGTCAATGGCAGCCGAATGTCAGCCTGAGGACCTAATATTAAGGTAAGGAAGCTACATAGTCGAGGGTTTAACAAAAGTTCAATTCCGCTTTAAATGTGTAGTGTGTCTTTATCGGCCAGAAGGGGCAGAGTGCTCACAATATGGCATCGTGCAAAATGATTTTCTATTGCACCCTTCTGAGTCATTTTGCTACTTTGGCTTAGTAAATATTTTTTGGGTAGATTTGTGGAAAAAAAAAAAAGTATATATTTTTTAAATGCCCTTCGAATTCACTGTATGCTAAATGCGCTCTCACAAATAACATCCAAACTATGTGATTTCAGGGCTACTCATTTATAGCACCTTCGATCCTGTTCAACAAGAATGCAGTCATGGGGGACTTTATAGATTCTCACATCGGCACTGATCGACCAGGCTCAGCCACTGTTCAGCGCAGCGCCATGTTAGAGGTAGGAAGGAAGTACGGCGGAGATTACCGGTGGATGTAACCCATTTTTGGCAAGGCTCTATGAAAGACTTAATTGGTTGTATTCAGTTATATTGTCAGAAAAGCACTTATGCTTGTCCTAGAAACTCCCATGCAACTACAGTATATCATGTGTACAGCTTCATCCAAATGACACACGAGCACAGTGTCATTGTATTACTATGCAAGATGAGAAGCCATATCCTATTGCAGTAGTCCTTAATACACTTCTTTAAAATTATGTAATTTAGCAGACTTTTATCCCAAGTGGCTTACAGTGAGAACCGTTACAAGTATTAAGATGCAGGATGTTTACATTAAGGCTGGTCAAGTCAGGGATCTAACCCACAGCCTTTTGGCTGGGAGTCGACCACCCTAACCACTACCCCTTTCTCTTTACAACCAACCACTTCATAAGATGCTTGCACTTTTGATGAATGTGGATGGATGAATGTGATGAATGCTGATTAGTGACATCTGGTATGACTGAGAACTCTCAAAAGCAACTGTCCTATCCCACAAGAGGCTGATTTTCATCATGAACTCCCTCTGTCCTGTTTTCTATTCAGGAGTCCCAGTTTTTTCAAAACTATGAGCTGTGTCTGCAGGGACCACCCCTAGGCGAGGGGAGCTTCTCTGTGTGCAGGAAATGCCGACACAGGCAAAGTGGTAATGAATACGCTGTCAAGATCATCAGTCGCAGGTGGGTCGTGTCATGGCATTGGTGCTTAGTATTCGACGCACAAAACCAACAACGCAAGTAATTATCTGTCTTTGGTGAGAGTATTATTACCGAGATGTACAAGTTTGGTGATAACACAAGTACAGAGGATGTGGTTTGAATGCTTGAGGTGCCCTGAATGCTCAGACTCATTTTGGCTGTTTGCGCAATTCATTATTACTGAGGATGTCTTTTTACTCCCACTAAATGTGGGGCCTTTGATACATTCTTGTCAGCCACTGTACCTTGCATTTGTTATACTGTACGTGTTCGACTCTGTGTTCTTTTGCTCTTCTATATTAATTGTAGAGCGAGTGTTATTAGACAGACTCGATTATTACTTTATTGACAGTTTGCGCTCTTCTTTTAAAGAGGAGTACTGTTTATTCATGGTAATTAAACTTGACATAGTTCTGTACTTGTCCTGCTCAACGGCTCTATATTATAGACCCCTGTTGGTACCCCTGTTGATATGTGACTTCTGTCCTGTCTATATTAGAATGGAAGTGAACACTCAGAGGGAGATTGCTGCTTTGAGGCAGTGTGAGACTCACCCCAACATTGTCAAGCTGCACGAGGTCTACACTGACCAGGTACTAGTGACATTACAGGATCATATTGATTACATATAGTCTTTAACAGTGCTTCTCGCACTTGTTGACTCAAAGAACATGTTGCATGCTATGTACCACTTTTTTTAATAGGCTAGGATAACACAACAGCATAAAGATAGGCCTTAGTCAACCCTAAACGGCATTGAAAAGTGTATGCTGAATTTATGAAGATAATGTAAAAATTTGAGAAAAAGATCTGATATATAATAATTAAGAGGTTGAGAACTGCTGACAAAGACAACAAAGTATTGTCAACAACATCTACTTAGGAGCTAAAATGTTCTATACTACCGGATATTGTGTAGGGCAATAGGGAATCCTAAATGTTTCTGTCCATTCCCTCGTCGATCAGTACCACAGCTATCTGATCATGGAGCTCCTGCGAGGCGGGGAGCTGCTGGAGAGGATCAAGAGGAAGAAGCTCTTTGGCGAGGCGGAGGCCAGCCAGCTGCTGCAGAGCCTGGTCTCCGCCGTCAGCTTCATGCACGAGGCCGGCGTCGTGCACCGAGACCTTAAACCAGAGGTGCGCCATTGGTTTGTCCAGATGGATCTGACGTCCACACCCCCGTTCCCAATTTAATTCCGTGCAGCGCAAGTAACCTATTAGCTCATTTATGTCTCAGTTGATTAACGGAACTACCGTTCCGACTGTGAAATAGGATTGAGGTGCTAACATCGACTAACGGTGGCCTTTCAAAGCCAGTGTGTTTACTAATTAGTCTATCCACATGAGCGCCGCGGAGCTGGCAGATTGTGTCAAAGTCATTTGCTGCTATAATGGTTTGAGGACAATACGAAGAGTAATGGATAGCCTCTGCATCTGCTGATGTCAGGGAAGGAGACGGCAGTCGCAGGACCCTGAGTTACCTGCACTGAATTGAAAATGTGCCCATGACTGACTGTGATTCAGGGCAGTTTATGCAAGCAATGACTCACAGGAGGCAGATTCACTTTACCCCACCCCCCCCACCCCCCCCCATGTCCCATCACTCCCACATACCCTTTCCATTCGTAAATCAGCATTTTAACCAAGGGTGGACTTTAAGGTGAGAGAGCCAATATGACGGGACATTCCCTCCATTTGCTTGGCAGAACGTGCTGTTCGCCGATGAGGGGGAAGAGTCGCCGCTGAAGGTGATAGACTTTGGGTTCGCCCGCCTGTGTCCTGCGGGCAGTGCCCCGCTGCAGACGCCGTGCTTCACGCTGCAGTACGCTGCGCCAGAGCTCTTTGACAGCGCAGGATATGACAAGGCCTGCGACCTCTGGAGTCTCGGGGTTATCCTGGTAATTTAAACTGGAAAGATGGATTTCTTCCCTTTGGCTCTGGCAGGGGTTATCTATCGTGGAACTAATGTGTGTGTGTGTGTGTGTGTGTGTGTGTCTTCATCAGTACACCATGCTGTCTGGCCAGGTGCCCTTTCAGAGCGAGCAGCGTGGGATGACCTCATCATATGCTACTGATATAATGCAGAAGATAAAAGAGGGAGAGTTTTCATTGGCTGGGGAGGCTTGGAAGGGTGTGTCAGAGGAGGCCAAAGAGCTTGTCAAAGGTTTGCCTTTACTTGTCCCAGTTGAATTAATACTGCCTACATACTGTGCTAAACTCGAATAAAACATATTTTCTACATTAAAAGTTAAGGTTTTAGGCTTGCAAGTAATTTAAGCCATATTTCTAAGGGCTTAAATTACTTTTTAATTAAATTTCTGAAGAAGAAGAGAAGACATTTCCCCAAATGTATTATTGTAACATAAGCTCATTGGAGAGACACTGTTATTCTATTTAGCCGTCAGTTTGGCATTGATGTTGAAACAATACTTTCACGTTTCCTGTCCGTTGCTTCTCCAGTCTCCAGTCTCTCCATTTATATGGCTTGTATAACAACTTTCAGAGACGCACTCACTGCTCAAGAGGTTATCCATCATTGCCACAAAGAAGCATTGTCAGTTGTTGGTTTAAGTTTTTCTGTGCATTCTTTCAGCCACCAGAAATAAATGACAGGGGCCTGCAGAAAATAGTCTTCATATGTGCTCATCTTATTATGGTTATGAAATATTTCATAAATTCATCACTGCCTCTTTTCTGCATCGATGGATAATAGCACTATAACACACTGCTCTCGGAAGCAGTGTGTCTGCATCTCTGCAATATAATTTGGTTGCTAGGCAGTAAACTCACAAAATGAGATCTTGGCTGTCAAACATGTTGCTTGAACAAGTAAACCTACGCAGGAAAGATTGTACCCTATGCCAAAATGCCTTTTGCGTTTTGGTATGCCAAGAATAATTTGTTTTAAACCTGAAGTTCACGTCTGAGTAGACCATTTGCAAACCAATGTTTTTTGTCAACAACCCCCATTTTCTTGCATCCCCCCTATCTTGTGCTTGTCCCTCTGACTTTTGTTTTCTCTCTCTCTCTCTCTCTCTCTCTCTCTCTCTCTCTCTCTCTCTCTCTCTCTCTCTCTCTCTCTCTCTCT
>JAOEHI010037891.1:0-22646 GCA_025447815.1 Percopsis transmontana | reverse complement strand
AAAGACACCAGTTTGTCGATTACTCATTTGTGGATTCACTTTCTCCCTAGGGAAATATCCAAATTTCCACGACAGGGCCAACTAGGTCCCGATGTCCTCAATCCAATTATTTCTGTCAGTGAATGCTCACCCTCCACACTTGAGTCCCAACGCCATCAGAGCAGACTTCAACCTGTCAAGACCCAAGGAAGCCAACTCCTGTGTAAGAGAATGGGGTAACATAAGGAAACACAACTGTTATTACCCTTCAAACTTCGTATTCATGTTGAGAAATCTCAATGAATGGCTTACCTCCCAGGAGGAGAATGCAGAGAGGTCCAAATGTGCTCCAGCGTGTGTTAAAGCACTGCTCGTCTCTTTCTGCAGTCCAGAAGAAAGAAAAATGTTTTGTTTTTTTTGTAAAACAACAAAACAAAGCCATTAAACACCGCTGTAAAACTAAACCACAAGCACGTACTGGCCAACCCGGAAAGGTCCCATTCTCCCACTTCTTCTCAAAATCTACTAGAACTTTTCCATAGAGCTCATTCTGGTCCAACAGAGGTTTCACCCTGTCCGTGTAATCCTGTAGGTACTCCAACAACATCTCCAGGTACCTGCACACAAAGAGCCATCACACCAGATGCCTGGATGTATCTAAAAACCATGTGTGTACATACACAGTTACACACATACATGTGTATACTTATAATACTAAAAGACAGATTAATTTAATAAAGTATGCTCAAAATTAAATTTGGAGCATTTTATGTGTATACACGGTTTTTTGTATTACTTACTTTTTGTATTCAGCATTCTTTCTGTCTTTGGAGATGTCGAACAGTTGGTCAAATGAAGACAGGAAGGTGATGTACTCCAATTTCTGTAACGGAGAGAAGACGAGAGGTGGCATAAATAAATGCCAAAGAGGGATGGCACTGCGTGAAGCACACCGTAAGCTCCTTACATCAGACCCCTTCAAGTTGATGAACTTCAGGTAGCAGTCATGGAGGTCGAGGTAGCGCCCGTACCCTTCCTCATCCGTGAACTCCACCAGATCTGCAAAAAAAAGTGAAAGTGAAAAGGTGAAAGGTGAAAGGTGAAAAGCGGGTCCTTTAGCAACCATGTGCCACTTCTACTGAGTTTACGTACTCTGAGCCTCCTCGGTGGGGTTGTCCCTGGCTTTCACTAGCTCATCAAACTCCACTGACATTGGCACGCAAATCTAAAACACAAGCCACAGAAATCGCTTAGTTGACAAAGACTCAATCCCTATTTCCATGAGTTTACATGACACGAGTGTTCCACAATTAAAAGTAGTACCTCATTTGGGTGCTTCCTGTGAAACTCCTTTATCTGTTTCAGTCTGTTGTAAAATTCCGCAAACTCGTTTGGTCCAGAGATGGCACCGAGTTCATCTTTCCTCATTCTTATGGAGGGGAAAAAATATTTCTTGTTCAAGACAATGCATCTACCATTAGACAGGTTGAATAATTATAAATAAAAAGGTTTGTTAGAAGTACATTTTAAAAGACGTACAATGGAAATTACCGAATTGCATTTGGTGAATATGACACATGACAGTGTAAAATGGTACAATACATTTACAAATGCATTTATATGATGTCTGAAGCACAACGGTGTTGCTGTAACTTGCTTTACAGAGAGCAGAGACAGGTAACTAACGTTATACCTTACGTGAGCAGCTCAATTGCATCTTAGTAAGACTTACCCATCTTTGTCTTCATAAGAATCCCTGAGATTTGAACTCACTTCCATATATCTCTGTAAAATAATGCAAATGTTATCAGGAGTTTTATAATATTGTTTATGTCCTTGTTGTCAACAACTACTAATTAACTGATATAAGTCTCAACTAGTAACTCTTAAGTTTAACAGTAGCTAACTTTAACGATTAGATTTTTGCTTACATCCAACATTGCTCTTGTTCGGTGGTCAGAGTTGATCTGCTCGCGCAACTGTAAGAACATTAAAAGAGCAGAATTTCATAAAAAATAAAGCAATACTTGCAGTTAGCTAATAGTTCAGCTAATGTTAGCATGGTGCTAACTTACCGTGGTTTTCTTATGCAACATTTCTTTTGTTTTAGCATCCATTAACCTTTCTTTCTCCTCGTGGTAACGACGTTGTTGCTCTAAAATGGTCTCCATTTTGTGGACAATATATGCAAGTTTCACAAGGAGATAAACCCTCTAACTACTTCTGTAAATGAAAAGAAAGCGGCAGCCTACAGTATTGGCTACGCTTCTTTTCAATGGCGCATGTATGTTGAATTACAGACCGGAAGTGGGTCCGCCACTATTCTCGACCAACAGTAACATTCTCGTCATTACTATGGTTCCACCCTTGTCGTCTGCTAAACACAGACAACCCAAGACAGACAGAATTAAACTTCAATAAACAAGATTCAGAGGTAATTATATACAAATTGGACATTATAGTCATCATCGAATGTCGCGTTGATAAATATGTAGTTTCATTTCAGATCAGCAGTATTGACTAATTACGAGGTGTTCATGTAGGGGTGAATCACAAAAAATGAATTGCCTGATTACTACATAACATTGTGGACTTCATTTCTAATAATAAGGCACCGTTAGTTTTCACTTATTACAGTACGTATATCTACTCATGTGTAGGCTACATTTAATTAGAATTACAACTGCTGATATTTTATGCATCCTATTTGACTGACTTAAACTTTAACTGAATCCATGGAAATTTCTCCCGTTCTAAAGTGACTTCATTGACACACTTTAAAGGCATGTAATTATACTGCCAAAATACTCTTTCTACTTCCTCTGTAAGCTCGTCTACAATATCAAAGACTGCGCACACACTTTGCGCACAGAGGCGGTCCGGTTTGTCCCACATTCTCTCGCAGTCTGTGCGCTGAGACCGAAAAGGAACGGAGAGAATCTGGAAAAAGGTTAATCAGTTTACGGAATATACCTCGGAGGTTTAACATACCACACTTTTAACAAGGTTGGTACTCAATACTATTTTCCGGAATATGCAGCTCTATGGATGAAGGTTATTAGCAACGTCCCAGGAGAGCGGTGTTTTCATGGAGAGGGGTGTGGGGCATTCATTCTGTCTTTTGTGCAGGAGGAGATTTTGATGTGGTCACTACGAACTCCTCGGTGGGATGAGATAGATGTTTCCGAGTGGGGTTATCGTAATTACCCAGTGACGGTGTCTCGTAGCCTAATGTCTAGGCTATCTGGATATCCACTCTTCGCATGTGCCATGGAAGGGAAGGGACTGGGGCGTATGAGGGCTCAGGGCTCTCCGGTTACATCTGGGGTGTGAAATTTTAGGCCTCTTCAATTACAAGTAGTCGCGCGTTCAAAGCCCCACGGTAGTCTATGGTGATGGTGTCGGTGTTTTGACAGCTCCGCATAACTAACAAATGGAGAAAAAAACGCATCTAGACAGTGGCGTGGAAAACGACCCAGGCGACCAGCAACTTCTAAACTGCTTCGTTTATCATTAGATCTGACCGTCTATGGATGTTTTCCCTCTACCTGACAAGCTCTAAATACTGAGTCGTTACATTGTCTTGTATATCTTAGAATCCCACTACTGTATTGTTAACCGTCTTGCCGATTATTCCGCTGAGCTGGCAAATATGCAGGAGAATAAGTAAGATACATTATATGTCTTCGTATAATTCCCGTCAGCATGAGAGGTAATGCCTGTCCGATCTAATCTGCTCATTATATTACACATTACTTCGCCACAATAAGCAGTTAATTGCATCGTCTGTCTGCGTGGTTGTTTTGCCAATTGTCAAATGCCTGGTCAGCTTGCCAAACCTGCTGTCATGTTTATTGGACAATCTGTCTGCGCTTTTAAGGGACAAGATATATTTCAGTTCAGTCTTCAATGTCCTCCCTCTCATCCATCCACAGTATAGGCTAAATGGAGTCACACCTTTTTTCCACACTGTGGAAGTCACAAGAATGTGACTAGAGGCATTCACCTTGAGGTTTACTGTATATACAGGGATGCACACACAATGTGCTCAACATGACCTTGTACATGGCTTTGACTGTTGAGACTTGTGGCCGGTGTCCCCTGGGGGGGGGAACCATACTATGGGGGAACCATAGTAATGACGAGAATGTTCAGTGAATATAAACGTATTCACTGAATCTGAATATAAACTTGCTAGAGGAATATTTCTTCAGTAAACGACTGACTTTTAACTGAAAAATACAATTCCCTGCAGCAAGGTGGGCTAAACCTTTAAGTGGTTTGTGTGTGTGTGTGTGTGTGTGTGACCGTGTGCTGTAGTCAGTATGTCCAGTGAGGTGCAACCACGGCCGGATGACAGCCCCAACACCAGTGGGGGCAGTTCGGATGCCGAGCAGCGGGAGGTGGCCCCTCCGGAGCAACAGGGCCAGGAGCCACGTGACCAGAGCCAACCCAAGAAAAAGGAGGCCAAGATATCCAGCAAGACCGCCGCCAAGCTCTCCACCAGTGCCAAGAGGTAGATCTTTCGATATCTCACCTCCCTCCTGTCCTCTCGCCGGGCCCGTGGCTCTCTTTAATGTTTAATTTGAAGGGTCACTCCGCGTTTGATAAGACAGAACCTCGGGCCGCAAACAAGACACTTGGAACAATGACCTTAGCAGTCTCCAGGGCTAACTTCTCATACCGTTACATATCGCCGTGCTATTAAATCCTCCAAAAAAGGATTGCTTTTTCTATCTTATACACTCTATAATGCACCAATCTGGCATTGTTACACAGCACACAATAAGTCACCGATGGGCAAACAGGCACTCAGACACGTTACGGACAAGCTCAAGTCATTCAGGTAGTGTAGCTTTTCAAGATGGGCAGCTCCTGGACAAAACATGAAGACTATTTTGAAATTGTATTGCCGGTGGACACACAGCAGGTGAATAGTCAAATCAGTTTCGATTTCTGTGGTAACGGATCAAGGGCTGCTTTGGTGCTGCACCTAAAGCTGGTGTTTTCCGCCGTGGGAAATGTGTTGAGCTGATACAGACTTGTCTGATTCCGTTGAGGCGTATGTAGTGCCATTTTTCCAGCGGCTTTAGCGATGAACTGATCCAGTAGGCTGTGGCACATTAGTGGGAGAGAGCGAGCGTTTGACGAAAGTGCCCTATGCGGGAGCGCAAGGCACTGTGTATATAATTGGCCCTGTTCCCCTTGGATACCCCCCCTCAGCTCATTCACTGCGCCGCTTTCCCCAGCGGTTCCCTGGCCTCAAGCCGTCCAAATGTGCCACCTCAGGAAACGCGGGAGCTAAAATTACACAGCTCACAGTCAAGCTGAGAATGACTCCATAACTGTGGCCATTGTATTACAGGCCCTTTTTTAAAAAAAAATATTGGTTTTCCTTCCTTTAGACTAGTGAATGTTGTTTATGGTGGCTTCCCTCTCCGTTTCATCGTAAGAGGAGGGCATGTTATCAATACGGGCACGGTTTCTGCTGTCTGGCGTGTGCCTGTCTGTGTCTTTTGGAGAAGAAAGAGCCCACAGCCGCCCGGCTGCCAGCTGAAAAACACACACGCACAAAAAGACCACCAGAAGTTTGCCTATATTGTACACTCACAGCAGAGGCCTGCTGCTGTGTTGATGTGTTGATTTGATTCTCTCCCCACCTCCCCCCTCCCTCCCTCCCTCCCTCCCTCCCTCCCTTCCTCCTCCCTCGCTTCTGAAGGCTGTTTACCGTCCTGCTCTAGCTCTCCAGCTGTAGCCTCTAGCAAATCGCCTCGCCGCTCCCACACACAAGTGAGCAAACTGACATCATGATCAATGAGAGGAGCCAATTTGTTTTAATGGCGTGTCTGAAAACCTTGGTGCGCAGAAAGAACTGTTGAAGCCAGCCATATTGGTTAGTTCATGAATATCCTTAACTGCAGGTGTTTAAATTCCCACAGTCAAGTGTGAATAATGGATTCACATGCTGCTTAGTAGCAAAGAAAAATGTTTGTCACTGACACTTAAGAAGGAAGATATTTTGTGTTTTTTTTCTCATTTCTTAATTTAGTTTATTTTAGTAGAACAAAAATGTACAGCAACTGAAATCACTGATGGTTTAAAAATAACCTAAGGGCTTGTACAAAAGCACCAAACACATTCATTACAGCCATTTACATATATAGACACTATCACCCACAATATCGTGCTTTATATAATAATATAATTGGAAGTAGTTATACATTGCAGACCAATCAAATTTACCAAATACACTTGGCAATATGCATTTTTGCTCTTTGACATATAGTTTTAATGTTCCTTCATATAGCCTGATTACATTTTTCTTTTAAATATTTAAATGATTTGGAGAGTTATTTCCCTGCTTAGTTAGTTCAATTAGATTTCATCAAAGTATTCTGTAGACAGTGAATAATTAGACAGTGCAGCAAATGTCATTCTTCAAAAATGTGTAAATCATTTTGCCAAATGGAATGAAAAATGTCTGGAAGTAATTAAAAAAAAAAAACATCTGAAAATCTCCAAGGTGATCTCAACAATCACGATGGTCGAGAATGCACTGAATTCACCAAGAAATAACTGGTGGTGAAAGCGAATCAGAGACGCATCGCTGAGCAGGCAAAACGGAAAACATGACACCTAGCTCTCAGATTCCTTTAGGCAAATCATTGGCATAGTTGTGTAATGAGCACTTCCCGCAGAGAAATGCCACCACTTCAGTGTCCACACACTATGTGCAGATATCAGACCCGATTTACTTTACTGTCACCGCCTCTTGACATCAATATCAATTCACTCGCCTTACTGAAATATGGCAAACATTTGACTCCGGTGTTTATATAGCGTGGGAGAAATTATTTCCTTGTTCAATTCAATAGCACTGAGAATTAAAAAATCAATGAGCATTCATTATGTACACTTACAGATAGATTTTACACATGCAGGATTTACTGTCTGCCCTTTGTTTGGTATGACTGCACGCGTGTGTCTGGATGATAACACACCTCTGGATCTTTTTTCAGGATTCAAAAGGAGCTGGCAGAGATAACACTGGACCCTCCGCCCAACTGCAGGTAGGAGCGAGTTGATTGTGTTTGTACATGCACTGACCCCACTGAGGCAGGGCTGTGTGTTTGTGCGCTCAAGCCTGCGCCGTGCTGTGGCTCGCGTCGGCTCAGTGCTTCAGATGAATGACAGAGGTAGATTGTTGTATCGCTGCATACACTGCTCTTTACCTTGGCCCAGGTCAGACGAATAGACCTTGTAAAGAGTTGGCAAGGGGGACATAAATCGTCGTTGTTCACCATCGGCTATGAGGTATAGCAACAACTCACCGTTTAGTCTTCTTCCTGGTGGCGTCAAACAAAACCTATGTGGCTGAACTGGTTGGATGGTTCGTGTTTCTCCCACGTCGATATGTTGAACCCAGATGACAGATGTCAACGACGGGCTGTCATTCAAGATCTGTGCCCAGAGCTCTGTGTGTATATGTGTGTGTGTGTGTGTGTGTGTGTGTGTGTGTGTGTGTGTGTGTGTTTGTGTTTTCTTGGTGAGTCAGCATTTGTTATTTTATCAAGATTGATGACTTTGACAGGGGCCTGGTAGTGTCAATGTTGTGTCTGCAGTGACAGAAAATAAGCTCTCTTATGTGACAGGAATCTCTGTCACTGCTGGAGGGGAGAGATTTCCCCGGAGTGTGGCAGTTTGTTTGTCACCTTCCTATTCACAAGAATAATCTGGATGAACCACGCTATCATATTCACTGACAAACAGCAGATGGGGAAAAAAGAGATTACACGGCCAGGGTTTGTATTGAAAATTATGTTTTTCATTCAGCGTTATTTGAAGGACTGGGTGTCCAATGTCAGACCTGTACTCATTACGAATGGCTTAGCACAGGGACAGAAGTTTTTTTTTCTCCCTCAGATCTAAGTAAAACATTTGGTACAGGCTGCTTGGGTGTATTTCAGCACGAAGATAAAAAAAATGACTTGATTGATGGAGACATGACATTTAAAATGTAGATTTCTGTATTCATAATTCCCTCTGGATATTTGCTTCATTCTAACAGCCCCCGGTCTCCCGACAAGGCCGTCCCATTTGAGCTAAATTCTCTGCACTGTTCCTCTTCAATGTAGGTGTCTGTCTAACAAAGTTTGGGCGCCGCTCAGCTATTAATTTATTTGATAGTGTTAAATCGGGCCGTGTGCTGGACGACATCAGATGTGTGTGTGTGTACGGGGTTGAGAATGGACGCGGTGCTGTAGCTCATTAGACAACAGGCTTCATTCCTAACAAGCTCTTGGTCTTGCCTGAATAAAGCACAGCTCATGATCACAGTAGTTCCTATAAACATCCTCCCTGGCTCGTACTCCACTGCCGCCCTCAGCAGAATAGAGCCGCTCGGCTCAGCAAGACCTCTCGGGGAAACCTGCCTCTAGCCGTTAAAATAGAAGCGTGTCTTGTTTTAGACTTTGGCAACATTCTGAAAGGACTTCCAGGACATGCAGCATTTTTGGAGGGATGAGTGGAGATATTTTTCTTCTTTCATTTTAATCATCTTTGTCACCCTGCCAGAGAATAATTAATTGAATGTGACAAGCGCCGTGGAAGGGTATGTAAATAGCCCCCACGCCAGACACATTATATTACCCCGTTGCTCAGTTGGCCTAGTTCACTCTGTGTGTGTTTCTGTGTGTTCTTTTTCTTAATTACCATATCCTTTCATGATAGCCCTGGCAGCGTTTTGATAAGAATTCCCCCGTTGGCTGAGGAAAACAATGTGCGGATTGCAGGAGGGAATTGGTGTCTCTCTCGCTCTCTCAATCTCTCGTTTGCCCCCTCTCTCTCTCTCTCTCTCTCTCTCTCTCTCTCTCTCTCTCTCTCTCTCTCTCTCTCTCTCTCTCTCTCTCTCTGTCTTCCTAATCCCCGCAAGACAATTTAAGTTCCAGGTGAATATTTTCCCATTGAGTAGCAGGTAATACCTCCAGTAGATAGAGAGAAATCCTATATAATTCCATTCACCGTTTACAGGTTGTCAGGTTACTGATACAATCGATTTAAACGCTCTTCAATTTATATTGTTATTATCCCACAAGAGCGACTCACCCTGGTGTCAGATAATAATCTCATGTGAACGGATGTGAAACTATTAACGTTATTCAGAGCTGGTAGGAGGAAAGATAATTGACATGAGATGTTCTTGGATATTTTACTCTGAAGCGCACGTTTGTTTTCTGTAAACACACACACGTGGGCTGTACCAGTGATCCCCTGTGTTACTGTGTTTGGCCTGGCTGTGGGTCTTTAAATCCCAGCCTGGTAGAAATGTATCGTCGTCTGGTCAGAAGACTACTGCACAGCTGCTTCTTTAATGGAAACAGACAGCTTTTGTTGTTTAGAGGGCAAGGAGCTTTTGAATTGGCACTTGGTCTTGGTGTGAAATGTAATAATTCATTCCTTCACACACTCACAATGCCGACGTGAGAATTGTTCTCACAGCAGCCGGTGTTGCGGAGGGGATTGTGATGCATTAAAGGTATAAACAACTGGTCTCACAGCCTCTGGGCCAGTGGTTTTCAAAGCAAGGGATCACAACATGCTTTGGGGAAAGCTGGGATGATTTCACAATGTTGAGAATGTTTTATATTGACTTATTTGAAATATACACGATATCTGGATATAACACATTTATTAAAATATGGAAACACAACACTCAATGATGTTCTTAGTATTGATATGCTTTATGCTAAATAAATAAGGTGTTTATAATTAGCAACCCATAGCTTGTTATCAGTATTATCAAGGCTTTACTAATTACTACTTGCCTAATTCTGTTAGGAATTAACAGATGCCGTTGCAATCTACAAGATGAATTTGGTTTCTTTGACTGCCTTCAGTTGTTTTAAAGTGACTGGCGGGATGTGTCTGGAGTTAATAACTTCTATGCTGATGTCAGTTCCGCCTCTTTCAGCATAATAAATTGAGTTTTTACAAGATGACAAGCCAACAGTTGTAATGATAAATCTGCAGTAAAACATATCTGGAGATGCGTGCTACTCATTGCTTTTTAAAAACGAATGAATAAATTAACATTTGGTTTTTAACACTGAGACTATTAGGAAAGTGATAATATGCTCATTGACCTTTTTTTTTTTTTAATTAGTTCAGTGGATATGTAGTTTCAGTCCTTTCTCTCTGCAAGAAAATGAATTGAACTTGGTATACATTTCGAAAACCCGGTGATGGTAAGCAATGCAGGCCTAACCCAGTTGAATGAAATGCACAAAGGACACTATTTACAGTCTCATTTAGTAACCTTATCCATCCCACAAAGTTTACAAAGTGATGGTGAATAATGCCCAGTGCAGCATATTATACTTGGGAGTGATTAGCATTCAGTTTTCTGTGGAGGACAAGCTCTTTTTAGTTGATGAAAACCTACAGTACAGTAAAAAATGGCACTGAAACTGAAAGTTAACGGCAAGGCCATTTCTTGCCTTGAGTAGTTGAATGCTGTTGAGACATGCGACGTGACGGAGCACTTAAATAAACCTTAGCCTCTGATAAGTACTCTGGAGTGACGTGATAGCTGATTGAAAAAAGCAAGAAGTCTCTGTGAATCCAGCAGAATTATATACATTATATATTATATATATATATAATTAATTCTGCTGGAGTATTGCATGGAGAAATAAGAGGCTGCCTAGGTCTGCTTTCTTCCCTCGTTAAAGATTTGACTGTTGAAATCGCGATTTGTCAAGTCAGTTCAGACATGTGCGCTGATGCTTGCCGTACACATCGAAGCCCGTGGGGGATTCGGAACAAAAGAGTGCCGGGGGGCTGGGGGGGGGATCTATTTCCCTTTTTTTTCACTGTTAGAAGGAATATTAGAGCAAAGAGCGAACTTGGGCCGGGACTCAAGATGACGGGAATGGGAAAGACTCACCCATCTGGCTCACAGAGAGCAGGAGAAGCGAGGGAGAGGTCCTTAAAGATTGCCAGGCAGACCCCATGCCATGAGCCGACACTGTGAATATAATTATTTCCCATCTCAATTCCCAAGCCAGCTGGATAGAGGCCCGCTCTCCCACCGTTTTACTCCCAACCCCCCCCCCCCACACACACACACACACACACACACACAATTTATTTTCTTTTACTGTACATACAAGTGTATACCTTTTATTTGGTCTGTTTACACAATAGCTCTTACCACTTTATTATCTTGTCATGTTTTCTTCAGCACATCTATTTATATTTTCCCTCTAGGCTGTATAGTCTCCTCTCCCCTCTTTACTGTTCCAGTTTTCCTCTCCTCTCATCTCCTCTCCTCTCCCTCGCTCTCTTTTGCAGAGGCATAAATATGTGTGTGTGTATAAATGAGGTTCTCAGTACCATTATCAGACATGCACATCATGTCTGTGCTCTTGTTAGATGTTTAATCCTTCTCTGCAGTGTTTCACTACTAGAGCACAGCCCAGCCTCTCTCTCTCACACACACACACACACACACACAATTGCACCACTTCCTCTCCAAAGCTCAAAGAGGAAGCTTCATTCATGTCAGATACACAGAAACGCACACCTTCACTTCCTTCGTGTTGGTCACTGGCGCATACCAGATAAGCGGGCACACACAACCCCATACACAAACGTGAACCATTTTAAAGCAGAGCAGCATGTCTGCACCCTGTGCGCAGTACGTGCCGGTCCCCGGAACAAGTCTGCATCATTTATTTGCATCTTTTAGTGTGTGCGGTTGTATGCTGTTATAGTTTTAGTGCAAATGCAGGAATCTGCAGAACCCTTCTGTATTTGTCCCTGTCACGCTCCGCTCTGCAAAAAGGAGTTCATGTTACAGCAATGATTTAACATAAAGTCTCTCCTCCTCTCCCAAAGTGCACAATAGACAGTGTTGGACGTGAAGGTAGCCATATCCCTGTGGAGTCAGCCCCATCCTGCAGGCAGTTTAGCAGGAGATCTGGCCTGTCATCACAGCGATAAGGCTGACAAAAAAAGAGAGAAAAAAAAGCCTCTGTTGTTACAGCTTAACCGAATCGACCAGTTGTGACGCAGGGAGATAAGGCCCGCTCTACAGCAATAAGCCTGCATACCTGAAGCTACAGTGATACTGCCACCAAATTGCATGGCCCCAGGAAACCCCAGAAATTCATATTGGCTACAGAGTGTCTTGTTGTTCAAGATAATTGTCATTGAAACGAGTGGACTATACTGTGCGGGAAAAGTTCAGGGATGTGGTTTTACTTGGTGACAGACGGAGGAGATGCTTAGGCAAAACTGAAATCACTTTATTTAATGGCACTGTGTAAATTTGCGCAACAGTTTTCGGGGGGGGAGCCATGACATTTTGTAATATATAAGAAAGCATGGCCAGCAGCATCTACCTGTGGCAGTGAGATTAGCTTTGTCGACAGAATACAAGGCAGATGGGGATATAGTTTGCTAGATTAGCATCCAGTGCATTACGCCATTTCCTTAGCTAACTGCTGCTAACCCTGTGTCACGTGTTATGACGGCTTGTTTTAAGAAACTCCTTTGTCCAAATTTACCAGCATTAATCCTATTAATAAACAAGACTCTCTGGCAAATGTACAAGCGAGACCGAGTCGAATAAACTAAAATTTCTCTGATCATGTCATGTTAGTAGAATAGACTTTATTGTACATGATGCCCAAATAAATAAATTAAAAGTGCATATCCAGCATGACTTAAATATGCTTTAAAGGTGGTAGTCTGCACTATACCAAATCATTTGAAGCTTAAATGTTTTCAGTCCATATACAGTATAAAATAGTAAGAAGAGAATCAGTGTTGAAATATGGATTAGGATCAGTATTTTATATCATGTTTTGCTGGTTGGATCTTGTAGAGCTCACAAGGTTCCCGCTGGGTTCTCTATTTAGTTGTTTTCTGATTTTCACATCAAGCCAGCGCTTTTCTGAGCTGCCGAGTAGCTAAATCAATAATGCTTGGAGCGTTCTGGTAGAATCCCACTGTACCTACAGACTGAACTGAACGTGTACTGTGAAATACACTCAAAAACCAACCTTTAAATAAATCAATCCAGGAGTGTTCTTCTTGACTGTGTTATAGCCCCAGAACCCCACATTTCAGCTCACTGTTTATGTTTGAAACGTCTATGGTGACTAGGTGGCTGTAAGCGGATGGGTAGAGAACAATTTGAGCCTAGGACCTCTGTAGAGGGAGAATAGAGAGGCAACCAACCAACAACATTTTTGTAATGCTTGGTTCGACCACAATGGTTGAAATCAGCTTCCCTTTAATGTGAGAATCATTGCTCCTTTGCCTCTGTAGTTCTGATCCCTCATTGTAACACTGCGGCCATAGAAAGCACTTTTAAGGATGCCCCAATCCCTTCAGAAAGATGTCCTCCATCCCGCTGTCAGCTTCAGCCTTTTTCAGATTCCTGCTCAGTCGCCGCGGCTGTCCTCGGTGCTCATGTTTGCCCTTGGCAAGGTTAATTTACCACACGCCAGAATGATACTCTGCTTCAGGGGAGTTGTGCTACGGCGAGCATGTTGTAGGTCACCGTTACACCAGCTGCAGCACAGTGGAACCTGTGGGAACCATTCATTGGACCGGTCCTCGGTTAATAGTTGCTCAGAAGGACCATGCCAGTGCGGTGGTACCAGGTGGCGCGCTGGCAGAGTGTAGGGTTACCATTAATCAAAGTGTCTGTTTCACGGGGAACACACTTAGAACCTCTGCACCTCATGAGAACCACCCCTGCGCTGTAAATCTCCACCTTAATCGTTTCCGCGCATGCCTTTGTTTTCCAGCCGACGCTGTCGAATTTGTGATGCTTTCCCTTCTGGCAACTATCAAAACCTTGGCCCTTAATAAGGAAGGGATAACGGAGAAGAAGTCTCCATTTTGGAGGAAAAAATAATGCGTTTTTAAGAAGGACTAATGGAGGAGGGAGGGTCATTGTTTGTAGATGAATGGATGGATCCTTTGCTGGTCAGGGGGTCTCCGAGGTGTTATTAGGAGAAGTGGCCCCGAAGCTGTAGCCATTCAGGGCTTGAGCCCCATATCAGGGGTTCATGTGTGGGTAAACAGTGAAATCTTGGCTTCGGGACAGATTGTTCCAGAGCAAACAAAGGCCACAGTGAGATTCCATGACCGTGTTGGCTGGGAGCCTTGCGCTCACACACCAGCATAGCAGCCTGAGATTGTATTTCACTTCAACACTCCCCAACAGCTGTTAGGCACACACACTGGGAACGAAGGCAACAGAGCCCACACATAATCTAATATGAGAGATGGTATTTATGTCTAATATTAACCTAGTATAAAGCAGTGTTCCTGCACTGTGTTCAGCAGTGCCCTGAACACACAGAGATACAGAGGACAATTAAAATTACGTTGTTCAGCAGACGCTTATCCAAATTGACTTACAGTAAGTGCAATTAAGAAGCAGGTAGGGGTTGGGCATCTTGCTCAAGGATGTTAACAGGTTAGCCGGGCTTTCTGGGAATCGAGCCCATGCCCTTTTGGTTGGGAGTCAACCACCCTGACCACTGGGCTATCCTATGGAGAGAGAGCGGTACTGTAGATGGACGTGGCGGTCACTGCAGTCTGTGGGCTCATATCAAGCAAGAGGTTTGACATGAAGTCAGTGTTCTTCATCCATGTTGCCATGATCACAACTATAGCAGAAGGTTTTTATTTGGTTAGTCTTGGAGGTCTGTCCTCGCTTTTTCCAAAACACACCAACCGCATTTCTATTTCTATGCACACCTATTAATTGCTCAGTTTTGTTATGCCACTCGCTTTCCTGTATAATAGTGTTGCAGTTTTTCTATTGGGTTGCGTTTGCTCGCCCTGGTTCCGCGACTGGGCTTATTTTTCTCAGTAAGTGGCGACTTATTACAGGTCGTTTCTTCTCTTGGAAATGCTGTTGGTTTCTCTGAGAGTGACAAGGACTCAATAGGCCGGTCTGCTTAATATGACGAGGGAACGTTAACAAGTTAATGAGGACCTCAGAGCAACCAGCTGAGACAGCGGGTCTCTGGCAACACTCTGATTTTCCCAAGACTTCATCCCAAACAACGTAACAAAAAACACACCTAAACCACAGAAAACACAAGGAAATGTTTGGCGAAATATCTATTTGGACATAGGCAATGGGGTCATGTTTATTTCCTGGGCTAAATGGCACAGATTTGTTATGAGATTAACAGGTGCAGGCCCAAAGATCCTCCCGTGCTCTTCACTGTTGAAAAAATATACATGAGGTTGCGTATATTTTGTTTGTGAACATTAAACTAAACACGCAGTTAGCTTCAGTGTCTGTCGTTTCTGCTTCACTCTGCCTACTGCTCGGTTATAAGAGCCTCGGCGATAGAGTGCACACAGTTCCACTTTGTCCCAACATGCTTCATAAAGCATTTATTGCTTCTAGTGTGAAGTTTGGAATAGGGGAACAGGCTGCTGTTATGAGAAAGAGGGAGAAATGGAGGGATGTTAGCACTGGAAAAAGGCTATACGCAGGGCTAACTGTAAGTTAGTGATTGTTTGTTGCTTTTTGGGAAGTAAAAGGACGATGCCACTCCTCTACACTCTCTCTCACGCACACACACACACACACACACACACACACACACACACACACACACACACACACACACACACCAACCGCCCAGCACCCCAGGCCTTCCTAGCTGCTTGCTCTTTTGGAATTTTGTTTCATCGACCTCCATGTTTTTTCTTTGTGTTGTTTTTTGAAGAGGATGAAAGAGCTTTGACATAAGACATTTCCCACAAGATGAAAGATGCCTTTAAGATTAAAGCTTTATTTTGACCGGCGGACTCTGGTGTAAGGCCTTTTTCTATTGGGGTTGCTTTCTGTCATCACAAATATACATGTTTAAACTTTTGTCAATATGGACATGCTACACATCGTTAGATTGGTTATATTCTCCACAATTCAATCATTTTGCATAAACCATGAGCATCTGTAAGCGCATAGTGCGCTGGCAGCCTGTTCAAGTCAGTTGATTTGGTCACTGTCTACCATTGCGTCTGAACCCACACTAGACATCTATGGTGTGGGTTCGGGGTTAAGTTCCATTCCAAGTTCTGTAGCATTTCCAAAGCCTCCTGGGCGTAACTCTTGCTTTGTCTGCTTGCCATCGTGTAACTCTTCCCACTGTCTTTAAAATGAATCCACAAGCAAACTCACTGGATATGTGCCCTTTTTCAGTTGTTGAACAACGACGGATTCCATGGATTCAATGAACCATGTTCTTTAGTGTTCTTCTCTTTAGTGTTCCAAATTGTTGGTGATTTAATAAAACCAAGACATTGTTTTCCAAATTTTTTTGTAGTCACCTAACGGTACCTTTTTCGGTACTTTACTCTCTGTAATAACAAAAAAGGGTTAAAAAAAAATAAAGATTTCCTCCAGCAGGCTGTTTCATGGTATTAAGGAGTTTATTGCAAAGAACTGATAACCTTTTGTCTGTAATATTGCCCTAGTTAGCACCAGAGCGGGTTTGTCTGCAGATAGACTGGTTTGCTGTGCATTGTGGGGTAAAATATAACATTCAAGACCTTTTTATTAGCTTGAAGAAAGAAGTCAGTCACTGTGTTTGAGCCTGTTCAGTCTATTGATGTCATCTCAAGCACATGCACATTAGCCAGTGTAAACATAGCGTCGACCTGCGTTTGAATGCAGTCGGCCTGTTGACAATAGGCTTCTCTTTCAACCGTAACATTTGCATTGCTTTTCAAAGACCATTAGATTGGTTGGCGGGAGAATGTGGTATAATCCAATTAAATGTTAGAGCTCGCTCATGGCGCAAGTAGAGAGAAATTTGCTCTCTTTTTTTAAACTAGGTTGGAGGGGTCTTTTTATGTTATGTATTATGATAGAGTAATTGTATCATTGTTTCAAATGGTGAATTACTCTAATACTTGCTGTAATATGATAAGAGGATTGATCTGTGCCAGAAAATTCATTTCTCTCTGTTATGTTCTGTTCTCCTTTCTTCTGTTATTTTCTGATCTGTCCTCTCCTCTCTTCTGTTCTGTTCTGTTCTCATCTTGTCTCTTCTCTTCTTTTTCTGTTGCTGTTTGCAACAGGCTGAAGGGTTAATGATTTTACTATTTCTGCCGCGAATGCACCGTAATGGGAGCCCTTAATAGCTGCAGACACGCTAAAGGTTATTATAAACAGATTTAGTGTCCCCTTTAGTGCTTGAAGGTGTGAGAAAATGAGGGAGAAATGACTCGTATTCAACCTTCATCATACTTGAATTATCCAAGTGAAGGCAAAGGTACCGCGCTGCACAGAGCAACTGTTTCTTCAAAAAGCCACAAGAGAGTGTACACAGCCATGCTGTGGCATGTTTACTCTACAGAGAAGCTAAATGTGTGAAGTATTCTTCGCATTTTGGCGCAAGAAAGATAAAGCCACAGCATGGTTACAGTGATGAGCAAATGTATAAAGGCTTGTGTGTATTGTGCACCAGGACATGTGGAGAAGGTTTCGGGGGAATGGCATCTTGTGTCATGCCATAAATGGTCACAACTAGGAATGGGAGGATATAACATTTTATCTTTTTATTGCGATAAAAACACTCAATATAATTGTATCGTGGTGAGTTTCCATTATCAGGATAATTGTGAATATCCTTACGAGTGACTTGGATATCAGGTTAATAGGTAGATTCTTATTATTACGGGATTTATTTTCTCTCATTGTGATTACCTGCTGGGTGTTGGCGAGAGTCTGGATCTGTCCTTGTTTGTTTTTCACTCAAAAGGATCTTCACAAAAAAAGATACTTCTCCTTTTTAAGCAATACAAATATTTGTTATTAATAAAATGTAAGGTAAAGTGATTACAGTATTTTTAGTGCCATTGAAAGCGTTTTAAGCTTATTGTCACAACTGTTATTTTCAAAATACATAGCAAATTCTGATATCTAACCTTTATTAAACGATAGCATTGGAGTTGGATGTTCATTGTGCCATTTGCTGTTAGGTTTCCACACTTCACAGCCAGAGAGCAGAGGTTTTATAACAGAAAAGGGTGGAATTGTATGGGTTTTGTCTGTTATAGCACAAGCAAGCCAGAGAGTTTTGTTATTGTATGTTCGTAAACAACAAGCAACATAGCATCATTTTGAGCTGTGAATCTGCCAGCTAGAGCTCATTCTGCTGCAGTGTATGTGTATGTGTGTGTGTGTGTGTGTGTGTACGCGCATGTGTGTGTGTGTGACTAGATCTTAAGGCTGTCACTCTGTCACTCAGAAGAGGAGCAGGTTGAAAGATGCCAAGGACGATGAGGATAAGCCCGTCCCACGCTGTCAGAACTCGCAGAAATCTTTGCTGAATCTTGCCAAGTCAAATCACTGCCAAACACTCAAACACAGTTCCTTTTGAAGCACGTTCATACTGTTCTAGGTTAGGGCATCGCTATTAGATGTCCATGCACTGACATGAGCATTTACAAAGTAAACTTAATGCCACTTGGTTTCTGTCATAAGCTCTTGTGAAGCCAAAGAAAAAGATCAATGCTCGTTAGTTTGTCTGTAAAGACTCAGCGGGGAGACGGACACAGGCGAGCATTCCTCCCTGATTGGCTGTTGTGATATATTCGGTGGTCGAGTTTAGCAGCCCGTCTAGAGTCTGCAGCCTGTATGAAATCAGCCGCTTGGGGTGTCAAGGCGCACAGCGTCGTTTCCATGGAAATCCCTCTTGCCGCACGCACCCGTGCGCGTGCACGCGCCGATTCCCTCCGGGGATAGAACGTTGCTAGGCAACATCCTCAAGACAATGGGGACGTGCAATTGGTTTAGCGCGTACACAAGGGTTAGAGGGTACTGGATGTACCACTAGCCCCCCCTTCTCTGTCACTCCTGCACCGGCCTGATCTCATAGCCAAACGCCACATGAACTTCTGCTTTGTGAATATTTAGCTGAGCCAAATGAGGAAGGACAAAGGCCTGGCGCATGCAGACACATAAGGCCTTTTAACAGGCGGAACAAAGAAATCAAAGAGGCTTTTCTCCCCCCGGGGGGATTTAGGCATTGCACCTCCTTTTTGGAGGATCTCTTTTACAGGGAAAACCTCTAGGTTTTTGCTTTACATAACAGCGTTGGTTAATGTTCTTTAATGATCGCCAGAAACCCCCAACTAGCCATAAACAGCCAGCGGGCATTTATGGATCAATAAACCCAGCTCTAACCAGCTGATATCCATCGATATCTGAATTTGCTTTGATGAGACTGGCGTGGGGCATATGTGTGTGTGAATAATTGTTGGTTGATGAGGGCACCCATGTTTGTCCTCATCTGCCCATTGCTTCACACACTCGTGACAGAAGGCATGGGTTAAGCAGTTGTATGGCCTGTCAGGTCAAAAGTTAAATATATGACAACAGGACTTAATCAGCGCTGATCTGCAGGGATGTAGCTTGTGTACAGCTGCAGTCGTGTTGGACCTAATTTATTTTCCCATAAAATGGCAATGACCAATAAATAATCAGATATTTGTTATAACATTAAATACTATACGTTTTCACTCAAGTCATTAAGTTAAGTCATCTATAAAATCTAATAGTCCAACTACTTTCTTAACATATTGAATTGAATCCTAATATTAACAAAACATTCACAAAAGAGTTTACAGAAGAGTTTTATAATTGAAATTGAACATTGCAATTGAGGTCACGCAAAGTAAAAGTGTCCATCCAAAAGATCAATGTTTTTGTAATGCTAGTTTACACCACAAGGGCAATTGGGGACACAAATTGAGGAGTGTACCTTTTTAATTCCAAGTCTTCCCAGACATGTAGCATTGCAGGGTCTCTCTGTGTCTTGTCAAATGCTGTGTCATCTACTGGAGGTTCTTATCTAGTTAGTCTCTAATCTGGAATGCAAAGGATTAGTTCTCATCTGCTGTCCTGGGAAGGGGTCCTGTCTCCTTCTGTCCAGTCTTGTCCAGCACTAATGCTTGCTCTTCAAGTACAGTCTGTTTTTTTTGGGTTTGCTCTTAATCACAGCATCAGTCTAAAAGGACTCCACAGTCCCACATTTCATATAAATGACACCCAAGGAACAACCTTAGCAAGGAGGGCCTGGCCTTCCAGGTATTTTGGTGTACAGTAGGTTACTTATAACTCAATGGAAACTATAATGGAACATTAGTAAAAATAACTGGCCTAGTCTTCTCATGAGCATGCCTGTCTGGCTAACTAAAGGAATATTGGGATGCAATTATCGGACCTGACATGCTGCTGAAGTACTTGCACACTAATAGTCTATTAATGCGTAGGTTCAGGGGATATTATATTAAATGCATTTCTACCACTGGTTTCACTTCTTGTTGAAAGAGGATGAGCATCTTCACTGCCGATGATTATAAAATCTATCAAGTGTGTCTCTGTAGTCACTAGTCGTGTATTCCTAATGATGCAGAAAGAATTAATACAGTCTTATTTATCACAGCCACTGTTTTTATCTGCTGTAGTTTACAACGGTACTTTGCTACCCTTACAGCTCATTGCCCCAATAAATTAAGTATGGCTAACAAAGATGAGAAAAGTATTTTCCCTGGCAAGAAAAACATATGTTTAAATACAATATACGTGTAATAAACTATGGCATAAATAATATTTGTAAATCAACTCCTGGCTGCCAGGTTACAGGGTAGGCTACTAATATTATTATCAGACTGTCGCTGGAGGAAGATGGACAGGAATTCCTAATGCTCATAGATAGATCGGCAAACAGCATCGTGACATAGTCACCAGGGAAGATGTCAAATGAGGCCGTTTCCTCCATAGAGGTCAGAGAGACTACACCGCTTGTGGGTGCGTCTGTGGAGGTGTAGCTTTAGTTTTTATCAAACTGGTAATCCTTGTCTAATCATCAGGAGTGTATCTGAAGGCCGTTCCTGTCTATCTCGTAAAAAGAGATTATATTCTCTTTTAACGTTAGGGGTTGCTATTACCGATAAGAAACATCGATGTTACTTATCGGTAATAACAATTGTGTTTATGTCAACCGTCTTTACAACTCGTGTCGTGTCCACTGCGTTGCTCAGTTTGACTGTGTTGCCAGTTAATGCTACACAGCCATAGCGAACAAGCGAGCGACCCCAGTCCATTATTATTCCGCTCCATGTGCCCATGCGCAGCTCCCGGTTCTCATGGCCGTCGTCTTAGGCAAAAGAAGCATATAAAGAGGAACAAAGACGATGAAAGGTGTGTACACACTCCCGTGTTTGTGCGATTGAAATGATTCTTGTTTTGAGAAGCGTGTTTAAACTGCAAACTTGTTTGGGTTGCAGCAGCCTCCCTCTGCATGCGCGAATTTACCAGAACACAGACTACGTTTACATGCACACACACGCACACACACAGGCACACACCGCTATCCAGTGGCGGACCGTGACTCTCGACACTGAGCCTTCAGTGTTAATACAGTGGCTTTCAGTGTTACCACAGTAAGTAACACAGTGCACACATTAACGGTACATAAGCTATCCTCACACACACGAGCGCGCGCGCAGTGCATAGGCTACATCTACATATTTGCCTCATCTGTGTATTGTACCATCACTATTAGGTTTATCAAAACGCTCGTAACAGTCCTAGGATGCAGACCAACCTTGCCTCTAAATCCAACAAGCGACGCTCTCACCAAACAGACCAAGCAGCACTAGCAACAAACACTTCAGTCTAAAGTCAAAGGCCAAAACACAATACGTTACATGATGTTAGACGTGCATATTGTTTGATATGAGGGTAATGCATGTATAATAACATCATTATATATAATGATGCAGTCGGAAAAAACGTTGTAGTCTAAGGTGTGTGTGTGTGCGGTCACAAATTGAATCACATTCAATATTACCTTACACATTATGAAATCAGACTCATAATGAATGACCGAATGACGATCGCTACTTGAAAATAAAATCCATCCTAGCTATTTTTACAGTTTTTATCAGTTACAGTAGCTAATTGGCCCTCCGATCACGGCACACGAAAAATACAGAAAAATTACGCTAGGCCAGTTAGAAGGCCTAGGCGGGTCAATGAATACGTGCCCACCTCTGCCGCTATCTGTCGGGAATATGTCAATAGCCGTGAGTCATAACGTTCCCAATGTGTTTAGAGTTTTGTAACTTGACACATTCTGAAATTGGAACATTGTACAACAGTAGGGCAATATGGCGGTCTGACATGGAAGAACGGGTTTACGGTGTCGTTTGTTATTCAGGCTTCAAAGAACTGGAGGCCATCCCAGAGAGGAGCTGCCTGCCTGTCTGTCTGTCCATCTCCCTCACTGGCTCTGTCTCGCTCTCTCTTTATTACTCTTTCCATTCTTCCCTAATTGCCTGCCTCGTAACGGCCCCGCGTTTCTTGCTGCTCTTTCTGCCGCCCTCCCCCGCCCCAGCCTCCTCTTGTCTCGCCTTTCCTCCCCCGCTCCCTCCTCCGTGCCTCTCCTTCTCACCACCTCTTCTCCACCCCCCCTCTCCTCCGGTCTCCCTGCCGTCTGCGTGGGTCAGATGTAACGGCTGGTGAAAGTGACAAATTCTCTCTCTCTCTCTCTCTCTCTCTCTCTCTCTCTCTCTCTCTCTCTCTCTCTCTCTCTCTCTCTCACTCTCAC
>JAOEHI010037880.1:7454-22647 GCA_025447815.1 Percopsis transmontana | reverse complement strand
CAGTTCAACTGTTGACAAATGTACTAATTGTAAGTCGCTTTGGATAAAAGCGTCTGCTAAATGCTGTAAATGTAATATGTACATCACATAACTCCGAAAAATTAAGTGAAAACTATTCAATTCAAAATTTCCATTACAGTTTATTAGAACGGGTTAGCACTGTGATTTAAATGTGTAAAACATGAATAATGTATTGATGTTAAAATTATATCCCTCATTTTGTATATCTATTCTCCGTCTTGTTGCGTTTAGTTTCCTTGTGCTTAATTAAACAAAAAAGAACATCGATATGTGGGGCTAACACACACACACACACACACACACACACACACACACACACACACTAAATGCTTTACGTCCACATTGAAAACGAATGTAAATTGAAACAGATTCAACGTTTTCACACACGATTACCAAACAAACAACTCGTAGAACTCGACTGTTGTCCTTTCCCTGTAGAGGGATTTAATTATGAGTAAACATTCAGCAGGTTTACAAATCTGTATTTAGTAATCATCTGAGTCCACTACTTAAAATAAAGCCAAAACTAACCAGACAGACCGTTTGCTAAAAGCCAACACCGTTTCATCTCTGAGTCGAAACTAAAAATTTTTTTACCTACACACCACATATAGCATGCAACAAAAAGGACATATCCCTTTTATCAGCATTATCCGGGCAGATTATCCACAGGCAGTCAGAGTGTAAAACACGTTTGTGGCCAGAGACCACAGGGTTCTTGAGCACATGCAGTCAACCCCTCTGCCCCTAGAAGCCTCTGCTACATGTCTGAAACAAGTGTCTGGGATTGGTCAGTTTGCCTCTGAATTGGGACCCGATTTGATGCATCACAGAAGGCACTCTAAACGCATAGCAGCAATATGACGTGATCCAGTTGAATCAATTGTGGAAGACAAATCATGTTCACAATTAATTGTACTGCCCTAGTTGGTGCATTGGTATTGTAGCTGTACCTGAAGGGAAGAGGTCTAGAGAGGTTGGACACCCAATTCCAGAAAAGTAAATTGGCAGCCCAACTGTCCTCAAATTCCAAAAGCCAATGATTGTACTCTGGAGTTGCTTGCCTTTAAAAATCGCTTTCCACTCTTTTGTTGATTTTGCCACCATGTCCAAATGCATGTAGTATTGATATCGGCGCAAAAATAATCATTCCGGATGAGTCATAGACTCGTCCACCATCTTAACTTTTGGTGTCATGTCCTGCTTCCTGCATGCTCTGCCCAGGCTCCACTCCTCGACCTAAACCATACTGAGCATTTCCAGTAGGCGAGAACGTGTCTGACACAAACAATCTCCTGTTGTGTAAAAGTGCAATGTCAGTACCTGATTCTCCGGACATTGTACGGAGTTCATATGCGAAAACGGCTTTAAAATGGATTTTCAGTTTGGTTGAGACACATGTAGCCTCAAGCAATGAGGTGGTGCCAAAACAACACACATTATGAATTGTACAATAAAGTCCAGTACAACAATAACATTTGTGAATATTAAAACACAGCGGAGCTGCTCTCTGTGCAGGATGAATGGGTAACAAACTGAGCATTTCACTAAAGGAGCTGGGGCTAGTTATAAATAGCGTTTACATATAATTATTGAATAAATCACACCCTAGTTATAAAACACAATGGCTGCTACGGAAATAAAATACTACAGTGGGGCTTTAAGTGGCAGGGTCATCCCGTCAATAGATACGGATTCATTATGGAGCAAATTGAAACATTATTGGCTTGGCTAAATACTGACACGACAGACAAACTGTATATATTCATGGTAGGCTTATAGGATAGAAATATATACAGTCAAACCTAGGGCTGCTCGATTATGGCAAAAATCATAATCATGATTATTTTGGTCAAAATTGAGATCACGATTATTTATTGACTTTGGAAACATGCATTTAACCTTTTTTAAAAACTTGTATTTTTAACAGTGGATTTCTTTGAAAACATTTTTTTATCTATCATACACACACACACACACACACACACACACACCCCTATAATAAAAACGCCGTTTGGAGACACTTCAAATTGAAATCGGCATCAATGTAATGAATTATAAGGCTTGACCAAATGTCCGTTGTAGTTGCAAAGTATTTGGCTGTAGATACATTATTTGCAACTTTTTCACGGCTTTTATTATAGAGGGCAGGCAGTGCAACTCTGGTGAAATGGTGTCGCGATTGCATCGCGTAATGCGATGCCAGTGTTTACCAGTTTCTTGAATCCCTGGTCGCCAACAGTGCTAACTGGACACATGTCTTTTGCAATGAAGAATGTGATGGCATCTATTATTTCTTTATGTCTGTGTGAGCAGGATGGGTAGGCAGTTGCATCGTTTGTTTATAGTTTGCTCATAAACCACTTTGTGATTGAATTTCAGATGATTACACTAATTGGTTGTATTTCCGTGTGGTGCAGACACCACCATGCAACAAATCTTGAAACCAAATAGTTTTCAAACGGCTGAAATGGTTTTACATTTCTAGTCGACCAAAGGCTCTCTTTCTGTCATCTTTGCTCGAGCTGAACTAAACATTCCACAGCCTGACGATGAGTGAGTTTGGGGCGCGGTTTTTGACAAAGCGACAACATTGCAAAAGGGAGTGCGGCACAATAATCGTTTTACCTCGATTATTTTGTTTTCATAATCGTCTGAGGCCATAATCGAAACTGAAACGAAAAATTCAATTAGTCGCACAGCCCTGTTCAAACCCTAGAAGAGGGGTGAGGTGGGCCACCTCATCATGCGACAATGACAGGCAAGCCGGGCATACGAGGGCACAGAGAGGTGAGAGTCTACGGGGGACAACTGACAGGGTCGCGCTCCACTAAGATGAGACTATTAAAAACCTTCACACACAAAGAGAGGAGACGAAAGGATGGGATGACAGGCTTAGGGGAGAGGTTGTGTAGTGAGAGCCATGAAAGCAGAAATGTAATCATAAAACCGGGGATGAACTAGATTTTCATCTGAAACTGTGCCGCTATCTCCAAACAAAAGGGGTTGGTGTAACAACAGTTACAGAAATGGGCTGCAACAACTAATGTATGAAAAATGATTAGTAAAAATCGAAAACAGTTGGCAATGATTCGTTTCAATTACCGGTAGTTGTTTGGCGTTATTTATTTAGACCCACATCACTTCATTGACTGGAGTGGGGACAACATTGCTAAATGTGCATCCCTGCCATACAAGGACGCCTGTATTACAAGTAGTAACAGATGCTGATCTGCGAGGTAGAGCGTTTTAACAACATGGACGCTTCCCCTTTCTCCAATGTTAATGAGACAGGGACAAATCAGTGTTTCATTCATTCAGCTTTTTCCATCTGTCTCTACTCTGGGAATTACCAATGGCCCTGTAAAATAACACTATGTTGCTCAACGCTGAACACAAATCTGATCCAAAGAGAATGAAGTGATGAAGTAAATTCTACTCTTCTAACCTAACTTGGAGGCCCAGCGTGCATTTCATGGAAGACGAAGGCCCGACTTGGCAGTAGGATGGTGATCTCAGGAATGACGTGTTTACAGTGGCTGTGGCATTGATTATTGATGGAAAACGTTTGGAGTGGTGACAAGATTTCAACCTCAACACGTATTGGAATACATCCTAGCCAAAGGACCCCCCTCTGCCCCTACCATGCCAACCCAGTGTTGGGTCATTAAAGAGCCCTGCCTGGGGGCTGCTTACGCCAGGCCAGGGAAAGCTTCACACCCTCTCTACACTTTGATTCCAAGGGAGTCCAATAGTCAGGACAAGTCAGCATCAAACCGCATGCACCTCGTTTTAAAAACGAGGCCACCCAAGCATCCCTTCCACACACACTGAATGCAAGGAGAGGACAGACGAAACAACATCACGGCCGGTTGTGTGGCTTCACTTCAGGGGGAAACTGACTTTTAGAAATAAAACTAATTTGCCACAGACACTTATGTAACCGCATAGCTGAACGACCCACAATGATAAAGGTTTACCTTCACCGAGTCCAGCAACTGAGATCTTTATTACAAAGTTAGGTAAAATAATCATGGCTGTCAATTGTTTTACCATAATAACCCTGTATAAGGGTAATTATTAAAACATAGGGAAAAATAGGGATTTTTCAACCTAGACCTTATTTTTCCCATTTTAGGAGCATCCAAAATATCAACAACAAGTAGCGATCAAAGTTTTTCCTGTATCGAGTTAGAACGCAAAAAACGTTGATGCAAAATCGCTATACAATGGAATCCTATGGGGCACTGGAAACTTAGGACAATATTTTTGCCGCTGACAGACTCATAATGTTACGAGTCTGGCAACACAAGGATTCCTACATCGATATACATGTGCATATTTACCTCAATATGTGTAAATAATCTGTAGAAAATTATAATTTCTCCAGTCAGTCTCTACTTCCCCTTTTCTGACTTTCGGTCCATTGTAATAAATTGTCGATGGAGTTTTTTTTTGCTAATGTTGTAGTGGCTGTTTTTTTTTTTTACTTTTAAAAGCACTGTAAGGTAGGGTTTATATACTTAAAGTCTGTAACGTTAGGCTAGCCTACTCTTCACCCACTACATCGTGTTGACAATCGATTACAATAGACTGAACGTCAGAAAAGCGGAAGTGGAAACATCCTGCGGCTTATGGGATGAATATCCTGCCATGATTCGAAACTGGAAAAAAAATTTAATAAAAAAAAAAAAAAAAAGGTTTTGAAAGCATGGGAAAAAAATATATATATAAAATTTAAATCTCGTTAAACACTATTTTGTATATGTGTTTTCCTTCTTTACTCCAGCACTCTTTTTACAGTGTTTCTCAAACACATTTTAGTTTTCGGGGTTTGAAACCTTCTAATTGGTGATCTGAAAATTGGTGTGCATTTGTTGGGGGAAACATTTTGAAACGTTGAAACTTGAGTTTCGAAAGGGTGAATCTTTATTTTGATTCAATTTGCACTCCTATTACAGACTGTATTTTTAGAGCCGAGTTTACAACACCCACTTTTCAGAGATCTGCCAACACAGTAGCGAGTCACGTGATTTCTGGCAGAGTTCTCTCAGAGTTTTAGATCAGAGATGCGAGAGCATGTTGCCAGATATTCATGGTGCCAAACACTTACGAGTCTGTCGGTGGCAAAAATATTGTCCTATGTTTCCAGTGCCCAATAGGATTTGATTGTATAGCGATTTTGCATTCTAACTCAATACAGGAGAAATATTGATCGGTACCTATTCCTACTGAAATTTTGGACGTTCTAAGATGGAAAAATAGGGCCCAGGTTTAAAAATCCCGAAGTTCTCTATTAAAAGGGTATAGAAAAACTAAACTCAGACAGTGGACAACCTACAGCCTTGTTCCCAACACAGGAGTATTTACAGACAAGATCAACACTGCCTTATTAGTTTTTAAGATTAGGACTACTGCATTGAAAACAGTACAGGTTCAGAACCAAAATAATAAAAAAAGGACTAAGATTCAAACAGCTTCAAAATGCAGAAGCCACTGCTAATTATTTATAGTAGGCTGATTTAGAGCACACTCACCTTCCAGTATTCCAACTGTAGACTGTAGTACCTCTGGTATGCAGATAATGCTAGGACAACAGAAAGAGGAGATGGGAAAACATTAGACTGAACGAACATCTCTAAATACTGCACAGTTACAAACCAGTTTATTCGCCAAGGGTCTTGAGTTATGCGCTTTTTAGTCACGTTCAACAATCAAACATGTAAGGGGAAGAGAATAATTGCTCGCCTGCAGCTTCCGTCAGCGTTAACAGAATTAACTAGAGCGCCGAAAAATTCTACTGACAATGGAAAACAATAATTGGCTCCTTAAATCTGAGTCCTGAAGGAAAGGCAAAGATAATGTGCAACAAAGAGAGATTAGGAAGACAAGAGCAAATAGAGATGAAGGGTGAGATTGTTACCTTTTGGATATTCCTCCAGTAGAAGGTTGAAGTGACCCAGCTGACAGAACATTTCCGGGTCCACTTTTCCCTCTGCTTTACGGATGAGCGCATCATAGCAGCTAACCGCCTGAAAGGAAAATAATGGGACAGTTACACAATGAATACCTTTATCTAAAAAAGGTTAGATCTCACGACCAATAAAATTTGTGGGGTTTTCTACCAAACGTAAAAATTAGAAAACCTGTTGTGGAAATAAATCCATGGTTAAACCAAAATAAAAAAAATAAAACCCATTTACATCGATAATGTCAAAATAAAAAGTTAGAGCAGTGGTTCTTAACCTGGGTTCGATAGAACCCCAGGGGTTCGGTGAGTCAGTCTTAGGGGTTCCGCGAAGGATAAGACACACCCGACTCATATGATACGTGATGACACGCCCCCCTTCGGTGGGTTCGGTGAATGCGCATATGAAACTGGTGGGGTTCAGTACATCCAACAAGGTTAAGAACCACTGAGTTAGAGGTTCACGCAAACAGGATTATTTCTACCTTTTATAAAGCAATGTTCAAATCACACTGCATTAAAATGTATAACTAGAAGGAGGCATAACCCAAATTTATTTTAAGAGCACTTCCCTTTCTTGTTTAATGGTATAAAATAGCATTATTTAATAAATACTATATGACATCAAACTACAGTTAACACTGGACTCCCAGGGAATAGAGGTTTATGCAAAGATTGGATGGTGCCGGGGAGTGGATAGATGAATTTTCCCTGCCTTTCAGGGCTGTTTTGCATGGGGCTAACTCCAGGCCAAATATAGGCATCTCAGTCAGTATTTCAGTAACGGCCAGGCAAATGTGTGCTATAGCCTATACTGATGCCTTTGGGAGGATTTAAGAGAATGCTTGTCTGCATGCAAACACACTGTCTTGCCAACTTAGACCACAAGTTTTTCCAACCTGAAGCAATTTGAACAATTCAGTTTGGAACCAATATGCACAATGAAAAAAAAATTAAATTGAGCAACAGATTGAGAGCCATAAAATGGAATAAGGGGTGTAATATAGAAAAGATACACACAAGTAAATCTCAGGTATCTTAATAATGGTTGGTGATATTAAAAGGTTTATTTTAAGTATGTCATATTCCCTGGCATCCCTTTGTAAAATAAAAAAAAGCATATATTCTCAACATGCATGGTAAGTAAATGGACATCCTACCAGTCTTATTTTTTTATGTTAAGTTCTAGGTAGGTAAACTTTATGTGTTATTTTAAGGCCTATACATTGACTTTGCTAAGAAAAATAAACTACTAATGTCTGGCTGTTGCATATACTAAATATTACGACCTCTTTTCCTACACTATAACTGGTAAAGTCCAATCACATGGACGGTGAACGTTCAATGAGGTTTGACGGGTTGCATTTCCAGCAAATCTGAATATTTTTGAGACAGAAACCTAATGGAAGCGTGGTCGTCACCAAGATCCCCAATGAAAAATAAAAACCCGCCTTTCATAACGTGATACAACACGATGGGCCTGGCTGCAACACGCAGCAGTCAAAATGTACACAATCCCCTGGGTTACTGTAAGAAGAGTAGGCCTGGCCCTAACAAAACAATGAAACATGCTACTCCTACAACATGAAGAAAACGAGAAGCCACATGTTGATGACAGAGTGCACACACGTAGCCTAACGTTAACCAACTGTTGGACTGGTCGGAAAGCGTTTGTGTGCACCCACTATTGACACTACTGCCTGGAAATGTAGCGGCATTCAGTTTTAATTTACAATATTTGCTAAAAACACACCCAACAAAGCTTCGTCGTTCAGTCCATCTGTGCGCAGGCTGATTAGCCTAGCTAGGGCTGCTTGCTAGCTAGCGTTTGAGAGGCATTTTCCTCTCACCCCGCCATCTTGGGCCGAGTTAAGCAGCCATTATTTTGCAACTAAAACTAAAGTGATAATTTGACTATAGTTGTTGTGTGTTTGATGTTGCGTGCATGTTACAAGCATGCTAAGGAAACGGAGGGCCCCTGCAGAATAGTTACCGGCCACATGCTACTAAAGTGGGCTCACGCACAGCCTAAACTCTCGCAGTGGCATTGTCACTAGAGAGGACAGATGGCTCGGTGGAAAACAAACACTAATGTGGAAACAATCTTCTCAACAATCTACTAGCCAGTCGTAGCATATTTTAAAATGTAGAATCACCTATACCGGGAAGTGGTTAGTTTACATTGACTATTGAGTAAATACAGAAAGCCGAGTAATATCAGAATTCAACGAAAAATCTGAAACGGCAATCCATGCCACTTATGACATGTTAAAACATTGTAGTTTGCGTCGACAGATATTTGTCGCCTAACGCATTATCTCTTCTTTCTGTAGCTGGTACAACTAGCGAATTTAAGCAAGGTAGATATCCTGGTAATCTTGTCAGTTACTATTGGCTTTAGTCCTCGAATTATTAGATGTATACTTTTTAGATTAACAATACACTGAAGCAGAGATACTAGTTATTTCTGCAGCATAACGTTGCTCTGCGAAATACACTGTGCATTCATCACGTCCATAACTTGAACAGTCCTACAATCGCAGAAAACTATGATTCAGCTTGAAAGTTGATGTAAAGGGCATTTGTGCAAGCCGTGGCCAACCATATAGCTAGAATGGCGTTGTGGGTCCGTACCACTTATTCCAGGTGGGATTTGCACAAATCAGAGGACATAACTGAGAGGGGCGACTGTGATCCTATTCTGTGGCATACCTTTAACAGCAAGGCCTTCGTTCTGGCGCCATCTTCATGAAGCCTCTGAAATCCAAACAGTGAACTGCAAATAGAGGACAGACAACACAGGCGGTTCCGTATTACTTGGGTGCATTCGTGTTGTTTTTTTCAAACTGCGCGACGAAAAAAAACCTACTAACAATAAAAAGAAGCAGAGTAGAATGGTCACATTACAAATAGCCCAACCTGTCAATATCGGCTAAACTGTCTCTCTCTTGTGCAGTTAGCTTTGGAAAGTCCTCTTCGATTTCATTCGCTTTTCCTGACGCCATTTTCTTTTCCTCATCACCAGCAGCGCCGAGACTCCGAGCAGCAGCGGAGGCAACGGCGGAGAGCGATACTCCGCACGATTTCATGGAAAGGAAGCAGGAAAACGTCTGACCAACTCCACCGAAATGCAAAAACCACGAAAGTGTGGCACCTTATCCAGGACTAAAATGGGGCGTAGCGTAATTGTTGCCAAATCCTCAAGGAAATGATCCCCTCAACTTATCTTCCACACACCTCATTGTACACCAAAACATCGCGTGTAGTCCAATGTCAAATTATGCATGAAGTTGATGCAATGTTGAGTTTTACGATAGGGCGCTGTTAGGTAAAATTGCAAACTTCCCTAACCATCAGCTCAAAGTTGTTGTAATTGTGTCACATAGGCAAACGCACGCCGCCACCGTCGGCACGCCCTCTGTTCCCCTTGGCCAATGAGCGTTTTTTGTGTGTGGTCACATGACTGGCTTGTCTTGGTGTGTCCTCTTGCATGCTCACGAACGCACGCACGCACACACCAATGGGGATAGCGGGACGTGCCTCAAACCCAGCGATTGGGTTCTGGTGCGATATTATGATTACGTAACTATGCTTTGAAGTAGCCTATTGGACAAAAAATATAATTTTCCTTTGAGTTTTGAGGTAGGGTGGTGAAATCACAAACATGTAACTTTCAGCGTTTCATTTAACATACTTTTCGTTGCACAAAATATCTGTAGGATGGGTGTGAGCTTAACATATCAGTACATTTTGTGGTGGTGGCCATGTTACCTGCAAAATGGCCAAAATATGGTATTTTTACCTGGTTTAGGTTCAATAGTTTCTCTTTGTAAATAAACAAATAAATGATGGTAAAATAAAGTGACAGTAAGAATTTTCTGTCACATTTTCAGGACTCTTTTGCAACCTCATTCCTTGATTAAGAATTTCCTATAGATCGCCTACATTTACATATAATCTAGTTGTACATTTTCTATTTAATATTTGTAAAATATTTGTCTTTAATGTGAAACTGATCTAAAAATGTCAGGAAGGGATGGAATAAAGGACATATAGAGGTACGGCTTGACTTAATAACGCCGTCATCATGTTAAATTTAGGTCTGTAGTTGTAGTTCTTTGCCTCCTAAACTAACGAACATTTTTAGCTTTGGAGAAGTATCTCTGTATTTCGAATATTTTCGTAAAAAAAAATATATATATTTTTAAAAATTTTAAGTAGCCTATTGATAAGCCTTTTTTTAAGAAAACAAATTTCAGCATGAAAAAACATTTACCTATAGAAATGTAGAAACAGGTAGCCTAATTTTTTAGCACAACTCATATCAGTTTATTATTTATGTACTATTTTTTTAATACTGTGTGCTGTACGTTGCTAATATTTATTATATGTCTGACACTTATATATAGAAATATAATGTAAATAGAATCCAACACTTAGTGTGTCATTTGCATAATGTTAAAATTATGCAAACTAAATCGAGACGTGAGGTTTTCCTGTGCCAGTGGCTCGGTGGAAGGCGGTGCATGTGGGGGCGGACCAAGCGAGTGTGCTCCAAAATGGCGAACAGCGAGAAGGGCAAGTAGCTATATAAACTATATAAACAACAATATTTTATATAAGATAATTGGTATGTACTTTAGTATGTAATATTGTAATATATGTAATATTGCGCCCATTATGCATTCCGCCAGTTAGCTTAGGTCTGAGTCTTAGTCTGATCCGGTAGACCTAAAACGTTTGTGTGTAGGCTAGTTATTGTAGGTTACAGTTATTGGATTAATTTCTTTTTAGCTTCTTGCTAAATTATATGTGGGCCTACTGGAGCTTGCAGCAATGTTGCTAACCAGTAGCATTTGTGTCGTGTTTACAAAACGAAAGCACACACTTAATATGAAATAGACCCAAAATAATCTTTAATCTGTATTACGAATGATTAAAGTGTAGGCCTTGCTAACAGGTTTAAACACAAGATATTCATTTAGCCAGTTTGTAACTAAACATTTTTCTCCAGAGATCGAAGAAGAAATTTACGACAAGGTCGTGGATCTGACAGAATACGCCAAACGTCAGCGATGGTGGAATCGCCTTTTTGGGAAAAACTCTGGTCCCATTGCAGAGAAATATTCTGTTGCCACGCAGTTAGCGTTGGGGGGAGCTAGTGGATGGTAAAACAGCCTTTATGGAAAAGCGTAAAGTTTTCCTTGTCTCTCGTAGTACAATTTGTCTAACGTAAACTTTTATCTTTCTCTTTAGGTGTGCAGGATATCTTTTTCAGAGGGTTGGAAAGATAGCAGCTACAGCTGTGGGTGGAGGTCTTCTGTTGTTACAGGTATCCAAGTGTTACTAATCATACCTAGGGCTTCATGTCCCTCTGTGTATATAAAAAAGGCATTTGTGTTCTAATAACTTGCTTTCTTTTTCTTTTTCTCCAGATAGCCAATAACACAGGCTATATCCAAGTAGATTGGAAGCGAGTAGAGAAGGATGTCAACAAAGCAAAGAAACAATTAAAAAAAGGAACTAATAAAGCAGGCCCAGAGCTCAACTCCTTTGTTGATAAGGTAAGTATTCAACCGTAATTGAGTTGTTAGAATTTATTGTGAATTGGGGTAAACCATGCACACTTGGCTATTAACCCCGTCACATGATATTGTTTGTCATTCAATTATAAAAAATATTATACTTTCATATTGGGGTTATAACTGGATCATATATAAACAAGAATTGAAAGATCGAACACTTTATTGCATCTAAAGTAGTAAACACAATATATCTGAAATTGATTGATCATGATTTTATTCATACAAGACATGCTTATTCAGCGTTTCTGTTTATCTTTTTTTCAGTCCACAGAGTTTGTGAAGAAAAACATTGTCGTCACAAGTGGGTTCATCGGGGGCTTCCTCCTGGGCCTAGCCTCTTAGATGGTATCGGATTAGAAGAGCCCGTGTATGTAGTATGTACTCAAGAAACACATTAAGGCTGTTAAGTGCTCTCACCGCAAGCAACCAAATACAGAATATCTTGTTTCTACACAAGCTGCACATAGTGTTTATTGCCTACTTGAATACTGTATCTCCAAGAATGCTAAATGCACTGCATAAAAAACAGGCTTTCTGATTTTATAGGAGTTGCCCTCAAACTCAAAATTGCGTCATTGTCATCATCAAATCCTCAAGAAAAATATGATGACCATTGTAACTGTTACCCACACTCCTTGTAATTGTGCAGTACTTTATGAGTAGTAATTAACATTGGACATTTCACATGAATTATAATGGTGTTATTTTCCTTATTTTGTTACTAAAATGACTCCCATGCCACTTAAAAAAAGGGTAATTCCTGACTCAATCCAATGCTTCAATTGGTTCAGTATGTGTAAAAAATAATCTAACATGTCATGGTATTGGTTACTTGAATTTTGTTTAACAGTGATAAGTAATATTTTGCCTTTACTGGGGGTGCAATAAGTGTGATTAAAAGTGTATATCAGCACCTGTATCTCAATTTTACTACAGGAGGGCTTATGTATTTTATTTAGCAAGTGTTTGCTTTAGGTTACAGAAGGTTGCTATGTATTTTTATACAATGCTCTTGAAAGAATAAAACAGATTTGTCATTTGTTTAATGTTGAAGCACAGGTTCACCTGCTGGGTTTATAATGTATTTCAAAGGGCAATTAATCACCTTTTAAAAACTGGGAAAAGAATATTGTGTCTTCTTTAAATCAAAACAAAGAGGTTGCATTAGCTACAGTATCTTACTGCATATTATTTACCACATACTGGAATGAATCTGATTTTAATAATCAGTATTTTGGGTTCTTCAAACACAAACAAATGTTCAGCCTTTGAGTTATCTGTCCAGAGACGTGACAGTCTCTGTACCATGGAGCTTGGGTTTTTTAAGATATAGGCATTTTTTGCAGAGCAGTGCCAAGAAAACGCTATAGCCTTAACACTATTCACAGAGTTCGAGTAATGTAGATGTTAATGCGGGCCTTATAATAATCGTTTTATGCTTTGAGTTAAAAATATAACGACTAGGTTGGGTACAGATCATGTCATCGCGATATTAGGTTTCTACGTTGCTAAGAAACCACACGCACAAAAACTAACAACGGTTGTTGCTGCTAGTTCATGAACGGCAAGATATAGCGTACCGGGATTTTTTTTAGATAATATAATGAATGCCATGGCTCTACCTTTTCTTCCCGGATATTCATTCAACAAGAACGTAAGTCTACAAATTTAGGTTAACGTTACATGGGTTGCAATGCTATGAATTAAATTTCATTATTGCTCTAGTAGAACACTTCACAATAAGAACTAACCTATAATAACCTATAGTATTTAATCTTTAACTTAAATATCTAGAAAGAATTCAATTAAACGACTATTAGGCCTACCTTTACACCTTTCCCACCCTCAGCAAGTAACTTTGTAACTTTTACTTTTGTTGCCTTGCTTTTCCAGGTCCCCGTTTGGAGAAAAAATTATCTTGGTTTAATAAAGGTTAAATAAAAAGTAAAATAATGTTTTGTAGGCCAAAGCCTACATTTAATTTAGTTACTAAAGCTAATTATATATTAGCCATGCATACATAAAGGGTTGCCTCCATATAATATGTAACGTAGGGCCTAAATTAAAATTTTAACCTTTTTTCAAATTTAGTTATATTCTATATAAAGAAAATATTCTATATCCCTTTTTTTCTCATTTAGTTGGGGAACAAGCGATTCCACAAATCCCAACATTTTGGCTATTCCAGTGGAATTCGTGTATTACTTGGATCTGAGAAACCTGGTTTTGGAAAAAAGCCCTTAGTTGGTCAAAAGAGTCTACCTTTCTTGCAAGGAGAGATCAGCCAGATTCCAGCGTGGCTGGCATTTGACAAACAGGTGAACTACAATATACTACATTGTACATTTTCTTGTCTTGTTAAGTGAGGTTTTTGTCAAATGTATCAAATTGTATTTAACAGACTCTTTGTCTGTGATTGATATTACAATCTGCAGTTACAGTGGCAAACTGATCACAGCATTTAGTATTTATCATTAGATTAACCTAGATCTTTAGCTATACCATTCATCATTCTTGTTTCATAATCAATTATCAGATATTTTTTAAAGTAACATACCAACGCACAAATGACAGGCAGGACAATGTAATTTCAAAAAACAATGTGAAACAACCCTCCGTCTTCCAAAGGTACTTTGTTTTGAAGCATACATCCAGGAGGAGGTATCTGACAAAAGGCAGGAATCACACAGAATCAGGAAGTTTAAGATCCATTTCTACCTGGAGGATAACACCATAGAGGTGTTTGAACCAAAATGCAAGAATAGTGGTCTCCCTCAAGGTAACAATTCCCACTTTCTTCCCACCTATACAGTTACAGTATATATACATAAACTGTCTATACATTCTTTTCTTCTTTATCCCTGTGGTAGGAACCTTTATCCGCAGACATCGTATCCCATTGCCAGCCCCTAAGGATGACCAGTTCTACAATGTCTACCATTTCAACATCAACCAACAGATGGTGCTATACTCACATACCTTCACCATTACCAACTGTGACCAATTCACCAGAAACTTTCTCACAAAGCTTGGGGTGCCCCTGCGGGCACCCGCCCTCATACCTGAGGACCCTTACAGCAGCCTACGTGAACAGGTAGCAACAGATACACATTAAAACTAAATAGTGAAAAGGATTTTACATTATGAGCATTAACACTGTGTGTTGGGCCTATTGTTGCCATAGAGAACGTCCCAGTAGCCCAGCACCTAATGAACAGCATGTGCGTGTAATCAACGCTTTCACTCTCACGTGTCCAGATGGAGCAGAGCATGAAGCCACTCCGGCCATACGAGAGACGCGACAAGCTGAAGCAGTTCCTGGCCCACGATGGGAAGTACGGGAGTGTCCTGCGCTTCTACTGCCTCTGGGATGACACGGTGTGCAAGTTCGGAGACACCCGGGAGCTTGTGCTGCTCTACTATTTGGCCGATGACACCGTCGAGATACAGGAGGTCTTCCAACGGAACTGCGGTCGAGACACCACCAGACTACTGCGCCGCAGTAAGCTGCCTAAGGTGAGTTGTTGAGGGGGGGGTCAGCCTGAGTATCAGCCTGAGTATCAGCCTGAGTTTCAGCCTGAGTATCAGCCTGAGTATCAGCCTGAGTATCAGCCTGAGT
>JAOEHI010037859.1:2912-22649 GCA_025447815.1 Percopsis transmontana | reverse complement strand
ACACACACACACACACACACACACACACACACACACACACACACACACACACACACACACACACACAAACACACAAAACTACACGTTTTCCACAGAAGTTCAGGAACTAAAATAGTTCAGCATTCACGTTTGGTTTCCCACCTCACCGCAATAATTATCAATATGCAAATATGCAAATCAATATTTATTTTTTTGCGTTCAAAGACATAATTTTGTCAAAATTATTAATAACAACACACACAACGGGGAGTTGAAGCCATTGTTTTGTGCTGAATTGTGCGTAAATATTTTTATTTTCAAATAGGTGTTGCGGGGATTTAAACATGTCAGTTGTTCTTCTTGGCAACTTGCAAATATTGCATTTTACCAGTTAATCAGTACACTACCACCATCTCAATCGTTTTTAAGCCATTGATTTGGTTAAGGAAACAATATTGCCCCACACTCCTCAGGACAAATAAAAAGCTCCTGATTTCTGAAAAATCTGAGTTCTGAGTTCTAGAAAAAATATGGAATAGGCACTATTAGACCCCAAACCCACACATTAGACCTTGTTTCTTTGCCACATTTATTTTTACTTCTTTCCAAACCATTTTCAGAGCCCCATTTGGAGGACTCCACAGATAGACGTCGGCAAAAGCAAACAGCTGTGTTAGATAAATTCCAAATCTAAAGACACAACCAAGATTGTGGATCAGCAGTTTCCTATAATCAAAATGCATTTTGGGTTCAACACAGCAATAAGAATGGAGGAACAAGGACCTTCCTCCATACCTTGGTTTATATAGGGTTGAGTGTGTGTGTGTTTTACAACAGCGCTCTGTTTTCCTTCACAATGTATTGGAGATAAGACAACAGAAAACATACACTGCTGCTTTCCCCTCCTATCTCTGAGAGCACATCTATCAAAGTTCTCACAAACAAGTGTTAACTCTTGACTGAAATACAAGAAACCTTTAACTCTTTGGAATGCCTGTACTGAAAAACAAGTCGTGACCCTTACCAGGGCAGGAGGTCACGACCATTAATGATATCAGTAGACTCACAAGCAATTGTTTACTGATGTGAAAACACAAACATATAATTTTTCTCTAACAAGCTGTTAACAGAATCACAACCATACACTGACACCTGAAACCTTCTGATCTGATGTCTTTATTCTGTAATGTCCACTGAAACATTTGTCCACTCAGCCCTGTTCCACACCCGAGAGCCCAGGGGGAGAGGCCATGCTTGCCAGAACCTTCCAACACAACGCATGCTTTCTAACATTTACTAACAAAGGTTTTCATAGGAGTTTCTTCTTGTCTGAATTAGGATTAAAGGTTGTGGATGGCGTTTATTTCCTGGGTTAAGTGTGGGCTTGTGAAGCGTTTTAAGATCAGAATAGATGAACTGGACTTGACTGGACTGGGTTAATGTCCACTAGTGTCCAGTTCAGGCTTGTGAATGTATATGACTTCCTTCAGATGATGAAAAATACATATCAAGTTTGTATGTTTTCACACCCAATCACACGCACACACATACTCACACATATAAAATCAAGCGGCCAAAGCACCAGCTGAAATTGCTATTTCCATTCATTCTGTTTGCCTGTGGCTGTGTGTGTGTGTGAGTGTGTGGTGTGTGCGTGCATGGAGGTATCGATCAGCAGCGCAGCGGACAGCGATCAGAGCTTCATGTTAGGCCTCATCACTATGCACTGTAGACACACAACAATGGCCCTGAGGCACACACACACATACACACACACACACACACACACGCGCGCGCAGGAGTAAATCCATATCCAAACACAAAAGCTAGCTTGCTGGTACAGACCCCCCACTGAGTGTGTGTGATAAATGCTGATTGGTGGTTGTATGTGGACCGCCTAACTTCCCTCCATTACAGTTTTTTTCAATTGCTAACAAGCATCGGTCAATACTTAAGCCACTTGATACAAAACTCTTCATACAGTTTTCATAAAGAAAGCATACTTTGTCACTCATAACACACTGACTTAAAAACACTAACAACAGGGAACATTACATAAATGATAAACGTTTGTCTTTGAAGTTTTCCACATAAATCTGTATTTCATTATAGCATAAGAATTACACCTTTTCACTTTATTGACTGTTCTTAAGTATATGTAACAAGAATAAATCAGAAATGCAGCAATTTGCTTTAATATCCTTTCAATATCCTATTTTTTCTCTATCTTTGCATATTGTAATTTAATTAAAATGTTTAAAAAAAAAAATCCTGAAATTACAAAAAACATCAACAACATGTATACTGTAGTATGATCACTCATACTGTACAGTACTGTGAGAGTTATAGCTCTCCCTCTCTCCTGCTCCCTCTCTCCTGCATCATCAACGTCTTATGTCTTATGTCTTCTCTGGTGATGCATCTTGGAAAGTATCTTCTGGAATGTCTAATCCAACCCTGCTACTCTTCTTTCTCCACCAACCTGTTTTGTTACCAAACTACTCTAAATCATTATTAAGCTGTGCCCTTTTGTCTGTTTAGTAACGAGACTAAAAACAGGACACTTGGGTAGGCTTTCAGCTGAAATTGCAGTCAGCAGTATTTGGAATGATTAAATATTCTGGTAAGATCTTCTATATATTTCAATCTGGTTACTGTAGAAATGCAGGATATTTGCCATCATTCTGTTTTGAATTTGTTTTTAGCAGTTTTGGAAACAGTGTGTTAGAATTTGAAAAATGTCCTGCAGATATATAGTGTTTGCAGGTGGTGGAGTATGAATGAGAAATGAGTTCATGGATTTTGGAGAATGTGGTCATTGAATACATTTTGTGTGAAAGCAATGAAAAATGAATCAGTTTGGTCCACATACACTTCTTTTTCACTGACTGTATGAAGAGTTTTCACAAATGCATGTTAGTAATTGAAAAAAAATTGGTCTTCAGGGACGTGTTAAGCCCTAGCCCTGTCAGAGCTGCTCTGTCTCTCGCCCCTCCCCCTCCCTGTTGCTGTGTGTAATTGCAGGAGTGGAGTCAGGTGTGCGGGAGCTCGATCAGCTGCAGTCATCTACCCCTGAGCTATTTAAGACTGGGATCTTCATTCACTCATCGCCAGATTGTCTATGATTGCATGTCAGTCACACTCTTGGCCTCTGATCTAGTTTTGTGAATTTCTGTTCTCTCTGCCTACTGAAGATACAGCCTGTTCGTGGCTCCCATTACCTGTCCACTCCTGTCTACAAGTACCACACCCCGGACTCCACCGATACCCTGCACTGTGACTTCTCTGAACCTTGGAAGCCCTGGAGCCTGAACCCTGCTTCTGGACCGTGGAAACTCTGGACCCCTGGAACCCTGCCCCGGTGCCCGGAACCCACTCCAGCTCGAACACTCTGGTTTGCCACACTTTCCCAGATGTTGCCCCCCCCCACCCCAGGACCGGCACCCAGCCCCGTCCCAGTTATTCTTTATTTGTTAGTAATAAATTCACTTTTACTCACTACCTGGTTCTCTGTGTCTCCGTCTGCTATTGGGTTCAACAGTAAAACCTTAACATTACGATATTGCCAAACATGAACCCAGCAGGCGCAGGTGCAGATTCCTCTCCCTACCCTGATTTGGTCCAAATTAGATCGGCCCTAGCCAATAAGGGCGCTATTCTCGGTCACCATGAACCCAGTTTAAGACTCTCACCGACAACAGCCAGATTCTGCTTAATCAGGTGCAGTCGCTAACTAACCAGGTTATGTCTTTGGTTTCTCAACAGGGGCAGGCCCCTGCTCCAGCTCCCCTTCCTCCCATTCCACCTGCTGTATCAGTGGCTCACCCCCGAGAGCCTTTTGTCCCCGCCCCAGAACGCTACGATGGTGATCTAGGTACGTGTGGGGACTTCCTGGTTCAGTGCTCCCTTGTGTTTGCCCAGCAGCCGGTTTCTTACCCGGACGACCGTGCCCGTATCGCCTACCTGATCAACTCAACCACAGTCTCTGCTCATTCCTGGGCATTGGCGGTTTGGGAGTGTAAATCGTCCATCTGTGACTCTTATCAAGCATTCACGGCCCAGATGAGGAGAGTTTTCGACCACCCACTACGTGGAAAGGAGGCGGGGAGGTGTCTGTTGTCGCTGCGACAGGGAGCTTGCAGCGTAGCGGAGATGGCGGTGGAGTTCCGGACGTTGGCAGCGGTGAGCAGCTGGAATGAGGAGAGTCTTCAGGGAGTTTTAATTAATGCATTATCGGAAGTAATGAAGGATGAGATGGTAACCCGTGAGGAGACTTCTTCTCTGGATGATTTGATCTCCCTGGCCATAAAGATAGACAACCGGGTCCGGGAACACTGCAGAGAGTGTCTGGGTTAGTACCGGCCACTCATCTGTCTGTTCAGCCCAAGCAATCCCCTTCATGGACCGCCAATGCTGCCCAAGTTTCTGTGAGTAAACCCGAGGGCGAGGCCATGGAGGTAGGACGTGCACGCTTGTCCTCAGAGGAGCGTGCCATTTAACTCGGAGCCATTTAACTCCCCTATGACGGATAGAGCATTAAACGGTTCATTATTGGCTCGAGTTACACATCTATCTGTATCACTTCTCCGGGTGTCCGTTAACCATCAGGAGATGGTGATGATGATTATTTAGTTTGTATGAGAGAGGGGGATGAGTGTAGGACTGCCTTTAACACACCTATGGGACATTTTGAGTATCTAGTCATGCCATTCAGACTATTCAATGCTCCTGCTGTTTTTGAGGCCCTGGTTAATGACGTTTTGAGGGACATGCTTAATCGTTTTGTTTTTATGTACATTGACGACATTTAGATTTTTTCCAAGAACATCAGGATCATGTATGTCAAGTGTTACAACGACTCATGGAGAACAAGCTCTTTGTCAAGGCTGAGAAATGCGAGTTCCATGTCTCCAAGACTTTATTCTTGGGCTATGTTATTTCCACCCAGTCCACTTCCACCCAGTCCACATCTTGGAGCACCATGCTGCCTTGGGTGGAGTGTGCACATAACACCCTGATCAACGCGTCCTCTGGAATGTCCCCTTTCTTGTGTGCTTTGGGTTACCAGCCTCCTCTGTTTCCTTCCCAGGAGAGGGAGTTGTCAGTACCTTCTGTTCAGGCACACATGCGCCGCTGCTTCAAAGTGTAGAAGAGGGCCAGGACCGCCCTGGTTCATGCCTCTGGCCTGATGCAGCGGCAGGCCAATTTCCACCGGCGTCCAGCCCCTAATTACGCTCCCAGACAGCAGGTTTGGGTACCCAGAAAAGTAACAAAAATCTTACCTTAAAGGGGGACTCTCGTAAACTGTTTCCCGATTCATCGGGCCCTTCCCGATCCAGTCTGTTATCATCTCCAATGCTGTCCGCCTTAAGCTACCTGCCTCTATGCGTGTTAACCCCACCTTCCATGTTTCTCAGATTAAACCAGTTTCCTCCAGTCCCTTGTGCCCCACGTCCAGGCCCCCCGTCCAGGCCCCCCCCTCCCCAGAGAGTGGTGGACAACGAACTTGTCTACACCGTCCGGCGGTTACTATCCCCTGTGGGAGGTAACCGTTGGGTCCTAAAGCAGAAATATAGAAATAATTACAAACTGCAAGAGCTTCTGGAGGCTTTAATCAATATATCAGCTGTTGCAGAATATACATGTCACCTGTTGGTTCACTGGAAAATGCTCACAATAGATGCTGTGGTTGAGCGCTGCAGATTTGGCAGCACTTTTAGGCATTCAATCTCTTAAATATAGTATTAAAAATGTATTTCAATATAGTATTATATAATTAGCAAAATGCAGAAAATTATATTACTGTTGTACATTAGTGTTTACAATGTTGAAAAGAGAATATAAACATTTGAACAATTTGCTGTAGATAGGCCAACATATAGTTTTGGTGTTTGAAAGAGAAAAGGGTATGTATTTTGAAAGATGTAGTCAGTGAATGCATTTTGTGCCAAAGCAATGAAAAATGATGCACAGTTCAGTCCACTAGTGACTGCAACAACTGACTACTGTTGTTGTGCTGGAGTGAAGAGTTTTGGAAGGGGACTCAGTATTGAATAATGTATCCTAGCGAACTGTAATGTTGCAGTGAAAACCAACTTTGTTGTGTAGGTGATTTAACTTACCGACACATCCCCTGCCTATAAATTTGAAGTGGCTATATGTCTGAGCATACAAAATGCTACTAATAGCCAACTTTAATGATTAATGTATTAAATTAATTTTGAGAGGGGCACTTTTGATTTCTGGGGAAAGGGACAGGGGCTTAAGCCCCCAGAGCACCCCCCTCTGCACGTGCCTGTTGGTCTTTCATTAAGGCTGTGGGCGAGGCCATGGCCCTCCATTATGGGAGGGGAGGGGTGTTTCCGTGGTTACTAGGGGTTCATTAGGAATGGATGAGTTAGCAGGATATTGATATTTCTTCCACAACCTGCTGTCACACTAGACAACCTGCCCACCGGCCACCTGCCATCTTATCCTAAATAAAGTAGAAACACATCTTAAATTATACACACAGTGTAACTGAGAACCCAAGCGCAGACAAACAGGGGGACAGAGGGGTGCCTTAAATAAAGTCTTTAATAAAATGGCTCAGGTAAAAAGACTGGTAGGTGATAGGTGGGTTGAGAGTCGAGGACCAGGTAGGCAGAGAGAGAGCGAAGGCACAGAGCGATACGTTACCAGTCTGGGCAGTGGTCGGTCAGAAGACTGGAACGGAAATGCTAACGTAGTTTACAAACTGGCGGTGAGTCACAGGGTGCACTGAGCTGAAATAAGACAAAGCCTGAGCCCAAGATTGGCAGCAGCCCCGTGCCTCACCACCGGGTACCGCACCTGTGATTATAACTCTCACACAGCAGAGAGAGAGAGAGAGAGAACAAGAGAGCGAGAGCGCGGCCAAAACACCTAGAGAGGCACTGCCGCACTTGTGGTTGTGTGTCACAACCACGAGTGTAGTAGTACTGGATAATACTGGGATGAACATTGGATAATAGGCTTTTGACTTTTTGTTGTTTGGCTCAGACCAATGTCTAAAATGGAGAAGAAACACACACACTCATGGTGACACACACAGCTGTGCAGAAGTCAAATAGTTTTTTGTGTTAAACTTTGTGTCTCCAAATGACCAGAGTAGTTCTGCTAAAAGTGATCTAATCAATACTGTGTGTGTGTGTGTGTGTGCACGTGTGGTACCAACCCTGACCTGATCAATGTCATCAATGATCTGCTTGGGAGCTGACAAAGCCTACCCATAAAACGTGTGTGTGTGTGTGTGTGTGGACATTCTGACCTCCTGATGTTTAGCTGGTGGGATTGGGGGAATATCAGGTCACAGCTGTGTGAGTGGGATGGGGGTGGGAGTGCGGTTGGCTGAATTATTCACAGGCCCTCCTGTGGTTGGTTGCCTGGGTCGTCTATCAAAAAGTAACCTGACACCTTTGACCCCGCCCACTCTCTATAACATCACAATACAGAAGGAGAGGAGCAATATTCAATATATAAATGCTTTACATCCAGCATGAAAATGTATTTAATAAGAAATAAAGAATAACAGCAATAAAACAACAGAAATGAGAAAGATAGAGAAATAAAATAGCATTTAATGAAAACAAATGTAAGAACTGTAACGAGTGTGTGGGGGAAATGCAGGCGCGAGCCGGAGTGAGACACGAAAGAGGCGAGGACTGATTGCAAACGAGTCATGCTCATCGTTTATACAACAAAGAATTTAGCCTTCTGGCGAATCTATGGTTAGCTGACAAAGATTACTCCTTAACACAGGCTGTGTAGCACAGGAACAATGACTGATGGCATAAAACACAGCCAGTTTAACTTAAATAGTCTTTCTGTAACTATGCCCCAGGTGCGCTGATCACCCGATGTGGCACAGCCATGCCCGACGATGGCTTGCCGCACATCGTGAGGAGCATGGGGCGGGGGAGAGGCGCAGAGGCTGGATAAGCCCCTGCATCATGACAAGAACACTATTGTAAATTCCAGCTATGTGTAGCAGAATAACTAAATAATGGAAAAATGATACAATTTATCACACAAACAATACACACCTTGAAAACACAAAACCACCTCTTCATTCTGTTATGTTCACACGAGTTTAGGACCCAATAGCGGACCACAGAACACCTTCGAAGAGTAAAACAAGGTTTATTGAAACCACCACGTAATCCAAAAGAACAACGTTCTTCATAGAAGGTATGTTTCAAAGCCTGACAGGTATCTACCACTTAGCTGGCAAAACGATCTGGCGATGAATGGGTAAGAGCCCGAGGTTGATATACAACAGGTCTGATTAAAGATGATGAACAGCTGTGCCAACCAAGACAGGTGAAACAGACCTCCTGACAAGCAACCTGGTGGAGAGATAACTCCACACCCACCATACACAGACAAACACACATAGAACATAGACAAACAAACAGAGGGAGACAGGAACACAGGGAAAAGGGGAAACACAGAGAACATGTCAGATAATAGTTTGAGCACTCAGCATTAAAGAACGCTTCGAGCGTTACCACTTCGTTCTGCTTCCTCGACTGTGTGTGTGTTCCTCTGGCTTGCGATTATTCTCATCTTCCACACAAAGCCGTTAAAGAATGACCGACCGGTATCGGAGAGCAGCGGCCAGAATGGAGGACTATGATGGGACCTCGAGGACCTCCTTGAGCCTGTATGAGGTTCCAGGTCCGGAGGTTTGGAGGCAGCCCGCGGAGCAGAAGGGTAGCAGGAGGTGGGGAGCACACCCCCGGAGGTGGAAGAGCAGGGAACCCTGCAGCTCTCTCCTGGTCCTGTGGCCACTCACCCGGATGGTGGTGCCGCCCCCCGGGAAGAGCTGCCCCCGGACGACAAATGCCACGCCACCTGCTTTGGCCACCTCTCTGCCGGCTGCACTGCCCTGCGCCGCAGGAAGTGCCCACTGGTCTGCGCCCTGGAAGCCGAGACGCCCAGCGCCCCCCTGACTCCCCCTGCAGACCTGGGCATTTCAGTTTGAGAGCAGAATTAATTAATTTCATGTTAAGATTGTGTAATGTTCTCTCTCAAAACCTGCCTTATCTCTCAAATAGTCCTTGCTTGCTTTCAAATTTGCTTATCTCGCTCTTAAACAGCCATTGCTCTGCTCCTTCTCAAAACTGTTTGTCTGCCCTGAATTATACTCGTGCACTCGCGAATGTTCTGCTCACCGATTTCTGTGCCCTCTCTTGGATTGTAGTGAAACGATCCTATCAAAATTACGTCACTGTCTCATTGGGTGTGTTCACTTCAATCAAACTCTACCTATAACCTGTAATAAATATACAATATAAATATACTGGTATCTGCTATGTAACCTGTGTAATCTAAAACATACACAAATGCCATCTTCAGACTTCTCTTTGAGTGAAGTATAGTTTCAATGAAGTAAATGTCACGACTCTAGTCGAGTCAGGCTAGCTCTCTCTCTCTCTCTCTGTGTGTGTGTGTGTGTGTGTGTGTGTAGGTGCATGGTCCGTGATTTCAGGTGTTGCTCCCTGGTGTGCGATGTACGTCAGGTGTCTTCCATTCGCTAATCAAGCAGACACTATTTATGCATGCTGTTTTGGAAGACACATCGCCAGATTGTTGACCTACCTTACTAGTTCGTCCTTTCCAGCGTTATTTGACTATTGCCTTAATGAACCTTAGTGTTAATTTCTCCGCGTATTCCTCTAGTGCCCTTGTAACCCTGGGTCTTTTTGTTTTTCCTCCAGCCACGCCGTCCCGTCCATTTTCACTTCCTCTGTTCTTGGAGTCCTGTCGCTTTGTCCCTTATGTACTGTTGCCCCCCTGAGCGCTTACCTGGTTACTACATTGCCTGGCCCGGACTATTCTATTTGCCTTGTCCTCCGTGTAATATTGAATAAAGCAGTTTTTATTCAACTTCTTCAGTGTCTGCTTCTGAGTTCCCCTGCCTGAGCGTGACAGAACAATCTGGCCAGACTGGGACTCAGCAGACATGTTCTCGGACGATCTCAGAGCGACTGGCTACAATCCCTGCTCCAGCCGGGCTGAACCCAGCGCCTTTTCCCCAGCCCTCCCCGATGCCGGTCCAGCATCCCCGTGAGCCCTTCATACCAGCTCCAGAGAAATACGATAGAGTTCTAGGTGACTGTGAGCAGTTTCTGGTCCAGTGCTCCCTGGTTTTTGAATTACAGGCTCAAACGTATGCCACCGAACGTAACCGCATCGCTTGTGGGCCCGAGCCTGGGGTTGTACGGTGTGGCTAAACCGTCAGGATCTATGTGTCACATTCAAGGCTTTCAAGCGAGAGATGCTCCGGGTGTTCGACAGTCCAGTCAGCGGGAGAGATGCCGCTCGCCGGCTTTTATCTCTATGGCAGGGATCTCGCAGTTTGGCAGAATTTGCTGTGGAGTTTCAGACCTTGGCCGCACGGAGTGAGTGGAACGACGCAGCTCTTCAAGGCGCTTTCCAGGGCACTCTGGAGGAATCCTTAGAGGATGAACTCGCCATGCGCGATGAACCAGAGGACCTAAACCAGCTGATGGCACTTGCGGTTCAGCTGGATAACCGCATCCAGGAGCGCCGGCGGGAGAGAGCAGCCAGGACAGCTCCTTCACTACGTCCATCAGTATTCAGCCGTCGGTTCCTCGGGGCCAGCCCAGGCAGGCAGACTATGTCGATCACAACAGCTCCAGCTATTCCGTGCCCCTCTTCAGATGTGAAGCCGATGCAGCTTGGTCGCGCACGCCTGACTCCAGAGGAGCGCGCTCACCGTTTCAACGCTCGTCTGTGCCTATACTGCGGTTAGTCAGGACATCACATCGCCACTTGTCCCACTCGGCCGGGAAACGGCTCGACTCGCCAGTAAGGAGAGGAGTACTGGTCATACGTCAGGTTCAACCTCCTCTCGCTTTCAGCTGCCGGCATCAATTCTATGGGAAGCTCAACCACTGGCCCTAGTGGACTCGGGAGCAGAGGAGAGTTTTTTAGACCGTTCCGTGGTCCTGCAGCTGGGTATTCCCCTCGAGCCTCTCCCTGTTCCCCTCGTGGCCCGCGCTTTAAACGGCAAGCTGCTTGACCGTGTGACTTCTCGCACCAGTCCAGTTACCCTCCTCATCTCCGGAAATCATCGGGAGAGTATTCGCCTACATGTGATGGATTGTCTCCAGGCACCGTTGGTACTTGGAATGCCCTGGCTACAAGCTCACAACCCCCACCTAGATTGGCCCCGGGGGGGGGGTCATTTCCTGGAGTCCGTCTTGCCATGCCCAACGCCTCCTCTCAGCCGCGGCGGTTGGCCCCGCTACGACTCCTCCCCAGCTATCAACATCAGACCTGTACCCCGGACTTACCACGAGTTAGGGGCAGTTCCCCACCGACCCTATGATTGCGCCATCGACCTTAAGCCAGGGTCCCCCCTTCCGCGGGAGCGCCTTTACAACCTATCTCGACCTGAACATGAGGCGATGGAGACATATGTTAGGGAGTCTCTATCTACTGGGTTAATCCGCCCTTCCTCCTCCCCTGTTGGATCGGGGTTCTTTTTTGTCGGAAAGAAGGACGGAAAGCTTCGGTCCTGTATCGACTAACGAGGTTTAAAGGACATCACGGTCAAATACTCATACCCTCTACCTCTGATCAACTCAGCGTTTTCTCCTCTACACGATGCCACAGTTTTTACCAAGTTGGATTTACGCAATGCTGTCACGATCAGCGTGCACGGGCTCATTCACGCGACATGCCTCTCCTCTCGCTGTGCACCTGCAGGGGATTAGCCCTGCACAGGTGCATTACGTTTAGGTTTATTAGTGTCTTTATTTAAGTTAACCTCACAGCACGTAGCGCTCCAGTCCCGGAGGACATGCGGACATCTCTCTACCTCTCATGTGGGGTAGCGCGGATTGCCTGTAGCGCGCAGACAGGGCACTACGGCAACGGAACGCGCTGGGCACCTACAGTTTGGCGAGGCAGTTCAGAGGACGAGTCTTCTGGCAAGCCTTCCATCTACGCCTCGCACACACTGCTAGCACGGGACCATCACCGACCCAAGCTCTACAGCTCCTCTGTCGAAGACCTCTCGGACTTCGACATGAGCTTTCTCGACCACCCGGAGATTGGGGAGGAGCGTGTGTGTGCGCGGAGGAGGAGGAGGCACAGAATACGGAGGCGTGCGGCGAGCTGGCGAATGCTCCCACCACCGCTTTGGAAGCAGCCCCGCCCGCACGCACTCGGGGATCGTGGATCAGCTCTCTGGCCAGAACCACCAGAGGAGTTTGGGGGGGGTGCCGGTTCAGTGGAAGAGTTTTTAGAGGCGTGTAAGCGCTGGTTGGTGGACGCGGCGGAGGAAGACAAGACGGGTCTCCTCCTCGCACGGCTTGCCGGTCCTGTGCGCCAGTGGGCAGTAGCCCTCCTCGCTAGCCCGCTAGGAGCCTCGCGCATGTTTGGGTGGTGGTTGGAGCGCCTACGGGACACATTCACAGTCTGCAGTTTTTCATCACAGCCCCCTGCGCACCCACACGTGTCCTCAGCCCTCAACAGATCGCCTGCCCCAGCCGCTGTGGAGCCGCTGCCGCAGTCCTGCCCAGGAATCGCCGCCTGCTCGCGCACGCCGCTGGAGTCATCGCCTGACCCAGCCACTGTGGAGCTGCCGCTGCAGTCCTGCCCAGGAGCTACCGTCGGACTGCGCACGCCGCTGGAGTCGTCGTCTGACCCAGCCGCTGTGGAGCTGCCGCTGCAGTCCTGCCCAGGAGCTACCGCCAGCCCACACATGCTGCTGGAGTCATCACCTCCCCCAGTGGAGCCGCTGCCGCATTCCTGCCCAGAAACCGTCGCCAGCCTGCTCCCGCCTCTGGAGTTCAGCCCCGGAGCTGCCGCCAGTTTGCTCTCGCCGCGAGGCCCAACGCCAGGTCCTGCCGCTGGAGAGCCGCCGCCACACTCCGGCCCTGGAATCACTGCCGGCTGGCACTCGCCGCTGGGGCCGTCGCATGGTCCAGCCGCTGGAGAGCCGCAGCCGCACTCCGGCCTCGGAGCAGTCACCAGCTCGCTCCCGCCGCTGAAGCCGTTGCCAGGCCCAGCTGCTGTGGAGTCCCCACCATCGCAGCCAGCCTCCGGAGCTGTCACTGGCTTGCCCTCGCCAGTCGCTGCACAACCGACACCATCGGCCCAGCCACCAGGGGGTCCCAGCCGCTGCCGTTCATCCCTGGTCCGGCCACCGGAGGATCCCAGCCGCTGCCGCTCATCCCTGGTCCGGCCACCGGAGGATCCCAGCCGCTGCCGCTCATCCTTGGTCCGGCCACCGGAGGATCCCAGCCGCAGTCAAAGGGCGACGCCAGGAGGCGCGCCTTAGAGGGGGGGTACTGTCACGATCAGCGTGCACGGGCTAATGCACGCGACATGCCTCTCCTCTCGCTGTGCACCTGCAGGGGATTAGCCCTGCACAGGTGCATTACGTTTAGGTTAATTAGTGTCTTTATTTAAGTTAACCTCACAGCACGTAGTGCTGTGGGTCATTGTTTGGTTGCACGTTGTGTTTGTTGCCCCTGTAACCTGTGGTTTTTGTTTTGTTTGTTTATTAAATACGCTTTATGCGTAACCTTTATTCCTCGGCTGTTGCTGTGTTCTCTCCGGCTCACGCCTACACTCACCCCCGCATCCACACTGTTACAAATGCGTATCATCTCGTGCGCATACGAGAGGGCGACGAGTGGAAGACAGCTTTTAATACTCCACTGGGACACTTTGAATACCTGGTTATGCCTTTTGGCCTAACCAATGCCCCAGCCATGTTCCAGGCCCTGGTAAATGACATCCTACGAGACATGCTGAATCGTTTCGTCTTTGTTTACATCAATGACATTTTAATCTACTCCCAGTCCCTCTCCGAGCACGAACGTCAAGTGCGCCTTGTTCTTCAAAGATTGTTAGAGAAGAAGCTCTTCGTCAAGGCGGAAAAATGTGTTATTCATGCCTCCCAGGTTTCATCCTCTCCACTGGGAGAGTGGAGATAAATCCGGCCAAGGTGACCGCCGTGTCCGAATGGCCTGTTCACACCAGTAGAAAGGAGCTACAACGTTTCCTCGCTAATTTCTACAGAAGGTTATTACGTGACTACAGTCATTTGGCTGCACCGCTCACGGCTCTCACCTCTACCGCCACCATTTTCCATTGGTCCCCTTTAGCCGAGACGGCTTTTACTAAGCTACGGAGACGATTCACCACTGCTCCTATTTGGATTCACCCAGACCCCGCTCACCAGTTCATCGTGGAGGTAGATGCTTCGAATGTCGGCGTTAGGGCTGTTCTCTCACAGCGCTCCTCCAACGATGGCAAGCTCCATCCCTGCGCCTTTTTCTCCCGCAAGCTAAATCAGGCGGAGAGAAATTATGACATCGGGAATATCCTTGTGCCGATATCCTCGTCAGGGAGGTATTTTGTATCCACGGGCTCCCCTCGGACCGCAGTTTACCTCTCAGGTGTGGCGGGCATTCTGCACAGCTATCGGGGCGTCGGCCAGCCTCTCCTCAGGCTGCCACCCCCAGTCTATCGGTCAGACAGAACGTCTAAATCAGGAATTGGAGACCGCGCTTTGTTGCATGTACTCCGCTAATCCTGCATCATGGAGCACCCTCCTGCCGTGGATCGAATATGCTCACAACTCCCTTCTTAGCTCCGCCTCCGGCTTATCCCTCTTTGAGGCCTCCCTTAGATATATGCCTCCCCTGTTCCCATCCCAGGAACCGGAGGTCACCGTTCCATCCGTTCACGCGCACATGCAACACGGTCTGGGATCAAGCACGTACCAACCTGCTCCGCACCTCTTCACGTAACCAGCATCAAACCAACCGACACCGAACACCAGCATCCTCCTACGCCCCTAGCTAAAGCATCTGGCTCTCGTCCAGGAACTTGTGTTGTGTGTGTGTGTGTGTGTGTGTGTGTGTGTGTGTGTAGGTGCATGGTCCGTGATTTCAGGTGCTGCTCCCTGGTGTGCGATGCACGTCAGGTGTCTTCCATTCGCTAATCAAGCAGACACTATTTATGCATGCTGTTTTGGAAGACACATCGCCAGATTGTTGACCTACCTTACTAGTTCGTCCTTTCCAGCGTTATTTGACTATTACCTTAATGAACCTTAGTGTTCATTTTCCCGCGTATTCCTCTAGTGTCCTTGTAACCCTGCGTCTTTTTATTTTTCCTCCAGCCACGCCGTCCCGTCCGTTTTCGCTTCCCCTGTTCCTAGGACTGCCTTCCCTTTTTGCTCCGACTCCCCGCTGCCTACTCACCTCCTACTCCTCACCTGTGCCTTCGCCCCGCTGACTGCCTTCCCGTTTACTCCGACTCCTCACTGCCTACTCCTCACCTGTGCCTCCGCCTCGCTGACTGTCTGCCCGGTTCTTGGAGTCCTGTCGACTTGTCCCTTATGTACTGTTGCCCCCCTGAGCACTTACCTGGTTACTACATTGCCTGGACCGGACTATTCTATTTGCCTTGTCCTCCGTGTAATATTGAATAAAGCAGTTTTTATTAAGTTCCCCTGCCTGAGTGTGACAGTAAACAGTTTACTGTAACATTTACACTATCTGCAGATGCCCAAATGCATAGTTTGGGCTACCTTCTTGTGGTTGTGGTGATGCTTGGTCTACATGGATAAAGTTCAGCACCACAGGTTTATCTATGAGAGGCTTCAGTATCAGAGAATCAAGGTTACTGGTCATTGAAGGGTAAGCCTACTTAAAATAGACATGTTATTAGGCTACTTCATGAACTCATGAAGTTCATAAACACTAACAGCCTACATATTTGTGACTGCAATAAAGAGATAGATTTAGGATATTCGGCAGACACAGCTTGGTGAGCTATATAGTCTAATAATAATATTGTCATCATATTTGGTCATTATTATCGTTTCACAATAGCCTGGCGTTACACTATGGTAAGACGGACAATGTGTCCACTTAAACTGTGTAACCTATATTAACAGCCTGTGATTTGGCCTTTTTTAGGATAATGTTAACTAGAGAGCAATCCAACAGTGTTGTTAGACTGTAAATCACGAACTGCAACTCGTAACATTGATGACATCACTGCACTGTTCAATGTAAGATGTTTATTGAGTTAATGATGCTTATCCTTAGTTAAACTAACGTTAACCTATTAGAACATTGAATATGGATGGAGTGGATACAGTTTGGTAACGTTATGTGTCAACAATGTTACTCGTGATAGTCATAACGTAAGATAGCTTACCTTCGTGCTTGTCTGTGTCAATACCACCTCGAACTCCCTCCACCAAAGTCTTCCCAATGATGCAGAACACCTTCTCCTCAAGGGCATCAAGGTGGATATAGGAGACACCCTGCCGGTCTTTCTTTATCTCCTTGGCCCTCTCTGCACCTTTCTTTTTTACCTGGGACTTTATTGATAGCGTCGCTGTCTCCAATTGTTCCCACGACAGCAGACACTGCCTGCGCACCTTTGGCCCACCCAATTTTCTTATTCTCCCCAATAATCACAACATTATCGAGTCTACCCAACAGTAGTTTTTTTCTATGCAATATTTCTTCAACCATTACTTCAAGCTCCTGTCGGGAGAAGATTTTACACCGTGTGTTTTCAATTTCTTAAGCAATTACAGTAAATAACAAAGTTCTTAAGAAATTTGAATTTTTTTGAGAAAATGTTAGGGAATTACATTTACTTGCTTTCTTAAGAACTTCCTAATTTTTCCCTTTGGATTTTGCTTAAGTTTTATCTTAAAATGTTTCTGAATCCAGGCCAAGCTGTCCACAGCTAAACCCAATTAAACAGTTTGTAAAGCGAACGCACCCAATGAGACAGTGACGTAATTTTGATAAGATTGTTTCACTACAATCCAAGAGAGAGCACAGAAATCACGAAGTCACGCCAGATAGCTGCTTGAGACAACTGTCTATAGACCTCTTCTCAGGTTGATGGAAGGCGGTGCTATGCAGCTACCCTTTTGTGATGGGAGAAATCATATAAACCAATCATAAAAAAGGTGTGAGTTGCTCTGAGTCTCTCAAATACCTATCTGTTTTTATAGTCTCTTTACACTATATGTATGTGTCTTATTTGTTCAAACAAACTCAACTGGATGTGTAAATAATGCCCATAAGGAGCAATAACAGTCAGAGACATGACTGCTACAGCATTAGCGCCTTTTATTTTTCCAGGGTTGTTGCATAGGAAATGCACATCTTGCTTCCAGTATACTGAGTGGACATGGAGTCACTGATGGGCTCAGAGGGACAACCGAAAAATCCAAGAGACAACAGAATTTACACCAGAGATCAGTACAAACTCTCATCTTCAAACAGAGAGAATGACGTCTAGTTAACATGGAACAGAGTGGATACTGGGCTGATGCTATAGTATAGAGGCACAAGGTTTCATCCTTACACAATGGAGAGAAAGAGAGAGAGACTTGAGTGATGAGAAACCAAATAGGAAGTAGCCATTAAGTAGTTCCTGTGGTTTTATGGTGTTGGTGAAAGGGATGCTTGGATGGAGGAGGACTTTCAAATGAGATGGAATCAGACCTCCTGCAAGCAGACCATACTGTGTTTAATATAAAGACTGCTGGGGTTAACAGTTGCATCTCAACTGTGTTGAAATGTCCCACAGGAAAGTTGAGAGCAAATTGTATTGTATTGTATTGTATTGTATTGTATTGTATTGTATTGTATTCTGTTCTATTCTATTCTGTAGCAAAAGTGTCATGTAGGTGGCCAAAGCCAGTTGGATCACCAACAGAACCTTGTCAGATATTTCCTGCAGCTGGCAGTTTGTCTGGTTTCAGAGCATCGACGGCTGAGGGATTTAGACGTCTCAGCTGACAGCTGGAGATGAGACAGACAGCCAATCGACTTAATGCAGTGTGTGTGCATGTTTGTGTGTATGTGGGGGGGGATTAGTGTAAGAAAAGGCCTGGTTGTCCACCAGGCCTTGGGCCCACTGTGCGTTTGAAGTGCTATGTGGGACGTTTGGCAGGTGGGATGGGGGTGGATGGAGGGGGCAGGCCTCCTCAGACCTCCCGGCGCTCAATGAGGGGGGGATTCAGACGTGATCGTGCTGAGCTCAGCAGAAACGCCAGGACATTGATTGTTCTCCTGCAGGAGAGAGCCTCGAGAGACAAGCTTCACACTTCTATCACCTCCTACTGCTGGTCAATATGGGAGAGGAGAGGAGAGGAGAGGAGAGGAGAGGAGAGGAGAGGACAGGGCAGGGCAGGGCAGGACAGGAGGAGAGAGGAGAGGAGGGGTGTTGAGGCCAAATGGTGTATGCCGTGTCCGATTAAAGTGTCCCACATATTGATCATCACAGAGAAAGAATGAAGGAAGGATGAAAGATGAAGGGTGTTGATGGACAGATGATCTTTGAGGCACAGGAAAAAGTAACAGAAACGAGAAAGAAAAAAAACATTCAACCTTTTGTATTTTTTTTTTCAATTGTCATCTTGGCAACATCTTGCTAGGCGGTTATGGAGCATGCAGTTATATCTTATGGTTATTGTACATTAGGTTTAATAAGAGGGTCTGACAGACAGCAAAGGCTACTGGTGTTCAGAAATTTCAACAGTTACAAACAGTTATTGTATTCAGTATTCAGAAGAGCATTATAATACAGGTTTTCACAGGCACTACATTTGATCTTTTTCAATATATCATGTAATATGCTGGTTTGCGTTTTTCATTTTCAATTCTTTTCTCAAGTGATTTTCTTACGACTTCGATCGGAGAGATCAATCGTTAAAAGAAGGCAGAAATCCACAATGTCTGGTATACACGCGCATACATGGGCCACATGTGTGGCAGTACACATACGCACGGGGTCGGTTCGTCAGTGCATAGTTCTCATGCAGATTCCAGTGCTATGCTTGGATACGCTGTCAGGAAGCATGATAATAGGTTCAAACTGTCAACGACTGATTAACTCCTAGCACCAGGTCAACAGGATCAAAATATCTTTGCAGATTCATCACAGTTGAGTGCCTGGGACAGCCTCAATGGTACCTGCCTTCAATCCAACCACTATGATTGACACCTACAGCACAAACGTCCTCCTTATAGACTATCGAGTTGGTGCAACAGGAAGAAAAAAAAATTCACAGTCGTCTTTGCAGAGCAGGTATGTATAGAAACAGGTTTGGAGAGGGAGATATAAAGTGTCCGGGAAGGAAAGAATTGAGGTATCATTGAAGCTCTCCTGCTGACATGTATGATTGTTTTAGGAATAGCGTGTACATTCAGCAGAGGGCTGCGTACCACTATCATTCACATAAGTAGGTCTCTAAAGTGATTAAAAGTATGTTGGTGGATTAAAAATACCCTGGTCTCAGCCTGGAGAAGCCTGCCCCTCGCCAGGCCAACAACCTTCTGTTCGATATTCTCTGAGCTCTCCAGGCTGGCGGCTCAGAGAGAAGAAGTCCCTACAGCAAACTGCCCAGAATAACTTGCACAAACAGAAGACAACAAAGGCTTTTGATGTCGGAACGTGAAGCCCAGCCTTCACTCAACCCTGGTATCTGGTGGAGAGGCAGAATTCCTCAGGCATTGCGTTAAATTCCAAAATCATCGATGTCATGAGGGAGGAAGACGGGGCAGTAGATGTTGATGGGGTACATTTGGGGAACGGTGGGGGGGGGGGGGGGGGGGGTTTAATTTAAACAATGTTGGGGCAAGTTTTAAAAAATTAGTTTGTTTTTATGGGATTATACATATTTAAAATTGGTTAGTTTTTTAAGAAAAA
>JAOEHI010037848.1:0-22649 GCA_025447815.1 Percopsis transmontana | reverse complement strand
TTTGGGCTCCAGTTTTGTCCCCCCCCCCCCCCCCCCCCCCCCACACACACACACAGAAACCAGCCAATTACCAAAGAAACTCTACAAACAGACAAGGTGCCTGTCTTTCCAGAGGCCCAGGTGGACAGGACTTTCATGTGCGTTTGCGTTTCACTGGGAGCCAGTGCTATGCAGGCATGTTGGCTCAGGTAGAAAGCAACAGCCGACTGGCCACGAGAGGCGGCGGCATATTCGCTTATCTGCTCATCCGCTTGTGTCGCTCTGCACTGCTCTGTAGCGCGTTGACATCAAGGCCTGCGACGAAGGCTACATGTACTTGTGCGGTGCGTCGAGAGACAACAAACAATGCACTCCAAATCAGCAGCACTAGGCGAAGAGATAGGCTAAAACTACTTTAGCCGGTAATTAGCCAGAAAATGCTAAAGTGAGTTTTTCTATGGCTCACACATCAAACAGTGCTGCTGAGTCATCGCTTTGTGTTGTTTGCCGCTGAGGGTGAGCTAATTTTTAAACGTTATTTCGATGGACAGAGGGAACACATCAGCAGGGAGAACGCGGGTGAGATAAGGACAGGAGACAGACAGCGGGAGAAGGAGGGGTTGAGTGACATGCGTAAAGTAACACTTACTGAGATACTTTGACATCAGCCTCCACGGTAGTCTGCTTGTCACCGGCTGCGATGAGCCTGGAGTCGAGAGGGAGGGATGGAGACCAAGAGAACAGAGAGAGAAAGAACCCGAGAGCGGATTAGATAATAGAGAGAGAAGTCGTCGTGAATCAGGCAAGTAACAGCGAGTCAGTCACAAAAGGATTACACATACAAGGAAAAATTAGGTAAAAAAAATGGGAATCAAGGAGGAAGTGGAGAAACAACGTCCAGGTTTGAGCAAAGAGAGAGAGCGAGAGAAGCTAGCAACAGCAGCATCTTTTGAATAGAACACTACATTTAATATTTCCCATTGGGGATCAAAGAAGTATTAACGTAAAATAACGAAAATACCAAAATAGATCAGAATAATTATTAATATGTCTCTAAGGGGATCAGTAAATTGCAATCATGCTTTACATGATAATAGAATAATTATTAAATATTAGCCCTTGAGGACCAGTAAAGTACTTCCTTAGAAAATAGAATAGAATGGAGAGAATAATAACTATAATATGAATACATTTGAGTTCCACAGAATATAAAAACAGGGGCCTACTTAAGCCTAGCTAGCTGTCAGCTAGCTGTCAGCCACAGAGTTGGTCCCCACAGTACGACATCTGCAGTCGCATTCACATTTGAAGCGCTGCGCCAATACTGTTATCCAACGAGACTTATAGCGAGCTCCGTTCCCCCGTAACCGGTAATAGGCCGCCTGCCAACAGAATACTCTTCTCCCTTGCGGAGTCTAGTCTAGACAGACTGCCTAAAATCCTTTTGTCTAAGGCGGTAGTAAGACGCCATACAGCCCTTTTTATCGCACCTTCTACTGTTTTGCAGTTATTGTGAGCTGCTGTGGATTAGCATGTCAGATAAACGCCTACACACGCTCCTTCTGGAGACTACTGATGTCTTTTGCTAAAGTGTGCCGGCGGCCTGACTCAATGACGTTTTTGCAGATTACGCTAATCTCTCCGGCTCTGTGTCTACCTTGTATCAACACGCTTTCTCCTCTTACTGCTCTTGTACAGTAAGTCCCGCGATATCAAAAGTGTCAGTTTAAATGCCTGAAGTTAAAACCTACCTGTGGATTTAAAAGACCATATAGTTGGAGATATTACATTGGTGTTACGTAATGACTTGTATACAAAGAGTAGCTTTGCTGTAGGAAGATCTCATTTCTTATATTTCATTGCAGAATAACTTTAATTATTCTCTTAATACTAATATATCTCCCCTAAAAAGAAAAAACCTACGTCAAGAGAAGTCAAAAGAGAAAGTTCCCTGGTGACGTTACATAATCCAGACAGTGAGAACAAACCATCGTTAGCCAGTCAGGAACATCAAGCCAGACAGCTGATATCCCTGGAGATAACAAAACACGTATCTACGGGGATGTTAATCTTTTATAATACTGCTCATGTTACTTGCGTAGGCAGCCAAGGCAGCGATAATAGACGTTGAACTCGGGTCAGAAGAGTCTCCGTCCAGTTGGCAACGAAGCCTGCACAGAGCTACACTGGGGACATGAAACCAGGAAGCAAAGGTTGTTCTCCTTTTAAACCACAGTCTCGTAAACAGATGCTAGTACAAGCCTAACATAACAGACGGAGGTCTTTCCGCTCACACCCACGCTGTTTGCCAGACCGAGCTGCCCGTGCAGCATATAACCTCGACCTCGACCTAGACATAGTCCTATCACATGACATTTGTGTACTTGTAATTTTTAGTCTTCCCATAGCCAGGTTCTGGAAGCACCACCCAATTTTCAATTTTGAGTTTTTGGCGTCACAATAAAGTCAATCAGTGCCTTAGTGGACAGGTTAAAATGTCCAATGATATCAATGTTAGAGCAGTCAGATTGGTTAGAGAAGATATATAATCCTTCACCCACAGAAAACTGCTAACTAAGAGGCAATGTCAGACTGAATAACTGGGGATTCAGTCTGATTCAGGCTGGTCTTCCTAGGCTTTTGCAGTTTGAGTGTCTTTCATTAGCCTTCATTACAAAGAGCCCATTCTAACTGTGTTGTGTTTTCTTCACATATCTTGTCTGTTTCTTAAATAGAGAGAGAGAGAGATATCGTTAAGAGACCTGCAGTGAGATGATATCACAACGACTATAATATATGGCCAGGAAATGTAGGGGTGTGAGTCTTATAAATAATATATCTCACAGGCACAGACACTATAGTATATCACAACAAGATAGACATGCAGAGAGCCAGACATTAGCTGAAAAATCCTATAAAACCAATTTAGGTGTAGCCTAAATGCTCCAAGTTTACGAACTCATAAACTGATTCAGACCAGCGCAAACAAACTATAGGTGTGAAAACGTGAATGTGAATGTGAAAACCCTTAAGAAACTTTAAATATTGGCTAGATTATAAAAAATGCACAAATTTAGGGATGGAATTGGAGCAAACTTACCAAGCTAACGTGTTGATTTCAAACCTTGTTTGGGTCCAAAATAAATTTGTGTTTGTTCTAGTGTGTAGACCTTACAAAGTACACACCCAGACAGCAAGAAAATTGTTTCATAAGTTCAGAATTGACATTTTTGACATTAATGGGCTCTCAAGATACAAGAAGTATATACATTCATAAGTATCCCACATTTATATAGATTTTGTACACATCTGTACAATATAGGCATTCAAGGATCACATAGAAACAAACAGCTTGGCAAAGAAAGACTTTGTTGATACAGTGTGGTGCTGCCTATATCAAACAAAAGCCACAAAGAACTTTATTTGCGAGTTTCAAGCCAATAAGCTTACAGCAAATCCTGCTTTCATAATGGATGTGGTTATGGCTAAAATACGCATCTCTCTGAATCTTTCTTACCACCCATATCCCTTATGCTTACTTATCTTCCAATTCTGTTCTCTTTCTCTCACTTTCACACATTGCCTCTGGGTACATTTTATTTCAAAAGGTTAATCCCTGCGTTGTTCAAGTCATTTCTCAGGAACCTGCTCTGTCCAGGTGGTCCAGGACACTCCACTACAGAGTTATATCTTAGTGGTTCCTGCAGATTGGTCCTGGCAATTTTTTCTCCTATAAAACTTACAAAACATACAAAAAGAAATGTATGTGCTGAACTGCACCTGCTATCACGTATTCTAGCTCAGCTAACTAAATGTTACTTACTATTGTTATTATAGGCTATGAGAAGGAATGCTTTTTTATGCTCGACATTTTCAATAAACCACAAATATGACCACAACAGCATGTATTGTTTTCTTTCTACTTTCTACTGGGCTGCCATTATTGTTTTCACGTTTGTTATTTGATGTAACCTACGTTGCTGCTACAAAAAGGGACACTGTTTGACTTCCATGAATCTCACCTACAAAGAATGTTGGGAATGTTTTTGGCTCAACATGAAGCTCTGAAGGTGCTTGATCTTGCAAACTATTGGGGGACATCCAAATTTAGCCTCCACCATGCCGAGCTACACAGAATATGGCGGGGAATATCCTGTAAAAGGCAGTTCGTAGGGACCTTTTGGGCACTTGGAAGGTAACCTCTTTCTCTCTTTGTCTCCCTATAGTGGTGGCACTCTGCTGACAGTAAGTGGAACCAACCTGGCAACCATCAGAGAGCCAAAGATCCGAGCCAAATATGGACAGGCCGAGTCCTTCCACGTGAGTATTTCTCAGGTGTTCAGTAGATGTAAATAATACTCATCCGTACGCCTGAACATAGATGCATGCCGACCTACATTTAGATACAAATACACTCTTGTATTCTTCCATGCTGACATGTACTCATTCACAGAGGCAGAACACACACACACACAGACATCTAGACCTTCTACAGTCAAGGTGGCAGACAGTCTGTCTCTGTGTTGCTTTCATCTCCTGTTTCTACAGCTACGGCCCGACATCTAACACTACCTCAGGCCACTTAGCCTTTCAAATGTCACAGCACTGTGCGAGTCTGTCAGGGGTGTGCATGTGTTTGTGTTTGTGTAAAACACATTTTTAATTATAATATGTGGTTTCATAAGAAAATCACGTCTCAATTTATATACTGTTCGTTTAGCTGTGGGTTCCATTATCAGTTATTATATAATACATTTACTGGTGGTAAGTTGCTTAAATTCAGCAGATGCATGCAAAGTTTATCTAGGCATTTTGTAACAAAGACATCAATTTGGGATTTAGAATAGTTGAAGTCCCACTACAGGTTCAGATATTTCACACATGCTAAAACTTCCCACTTTCTCACCGAAACATCTGCATTCGTTTGGGATGAACTTTGAACTTTGAACAAAAAGCATTCTCACCAATCGCATTCCCCATTTTTAAAGAAAGCTATAAGAGCAAAAGCTTAATATCTCAGGTGAGCCAATATCCTGAAAACCCCTTTCTTAATGACCCCTCCTCCATGTTGTTGTTGTTTTAAATAAGAAAATGAGCTGATTTGGAGGTGTGTACTATTTGTGATGTCACAACTAACGTTAGTTTAAACCTATCATTGTCCAACGTGCAAAGATTTGCAAATCCCTGGAGAGCAGAAATTTTTCACACATTGCACATAGGAATAGGTGTTGGCATATTCAAAGTCCAGGCATTCTTTCATTACAATTACAATTAGGTCATTTAGCAGACGCTTTTATCCAAAGTGACTTACAATTACATGGTGCTATTACATGGAGCAGATTGGCGTTAGGCATCTTGCCCAAGGATGCTTACAGGTAGGCCAACTCTGGGGGTCGAACCCACGACCTTCCATCTGGGAGTCCAACACCTAGACCACTAGACTATCCTGCCCCCTTTTATAAGAGTAACTATGTGGAGATAAAGTGATTTTCTGTGGTGTATTGAACATTCTTGGTGGGGGAAGAATCATATTAGAAAATATGTTTCAGTATAGAATAGATTTTAAGGGTTTAATGTAATTCCAGATTTTTACACTTAAACTGGAAATATTTCCCTTGTCTCTTTTCTTCTTACCATCTTCAGAATTGTACAGTGTACAACAACTCTGTCATGGTGTGCCTGGCCCCGTCAGTGGCCGACTCCGACCTCGGTTTCTCAGACAGCGGTACCGGTCCGGATGAGATCGGCTTCTACATGGACAACGTGAATGCCCTAGTGGTTGTCAACGAGACATTCAGCTACTACCCCGACCCCGTTTTCGAGCCGCTGAGTCCCTCTGGAATACTGGAGCTCAAACCCACATCCCCACTTATACTCAAGGTCTGCTTTACTTCGTAGATTTAGCTTTTATTAACAGACAAAGTCTTCACCCATGCATGTACACGATGGTGCGCAAAACCACATTCATGCTGTAATACTACATTAAAGCCACTAGCTAGCCTAATAGATTAGTAGCGGTAAGGCTAGTTCAGTACAGCAGATCGCTTAATCAGACACACACACCTTCCACATGTACCTAAGGATAAATAAATAGTCAAATCTGTCATCCTAACGGATAAAAAAACTCACAAATTAATAATTAAAAGTGCAAGAAAATATTCCAAGGTCAATTTTACAAGCGGTTACTTTGGCTGTAGCCTTTCACAGCCCCGAGCCCTCTTAAATAACACTCCTTTAAATTTGTGTAATTAATGTAGGCAGCTTACAACCACAAAGGTCCACTGTTTGGGAGAGTTGGAATATATTGGTTTTCATTTTCATTAACAGCGATTGCACATAACGTATGAATTTAATTACCAATTTCTGAGTGATGTCACTGCCTTATCTTATGCCGCTCACCTGAAATATTTAGTCTAATAGTAATGAGAATTTAAAATAAAATAGCTATTTCCAAGGGAATGCATGCACGCTATTGGTTTTGTAAGACACATCATATGCCTTACCTGAAACAACCTGTGCTGCAGTGCTTGCAAGTAACCTGAAAGTGAAATGACAACTCCTCTACAAATAATAGCATTTCTGTATTCCTAATCTCCTCATACTGCATGGCATGTACTGAGATGTAAATAAGTGACTTGAACCTAAATGTGTTTATTATGAAAATGCATGCCTTGATTTATTGCCATTTAATTGAATTCATTGCTATTATGCATTTTATTATAATATATGTAATTTCATCTTAACGATAAGCTTCTATGTTACGAGTGCTGTTACACTCATACAATTTAATTGTATCAACATAGTCTTTAGCTGTTCAAACTGGCATTTCTTTTCCTATAATTTACAAACGATTTTATAATGTTCTCTGAAGGCGTTATTCACTCCTTTGTTGCGCCGACAAACTTCAGTGTTATCACAGCAAATGCACACCATTGTTTATTCCTCTGAAGACATTGAAAGGAACGAAGCTGTCCTAATTTATTTCTTAGATGCTAATTTATTAGCCAAGTGCCTCTCGGTAATTGCAGAATCTCCCGCTTGGCTTGTTGAAACCGTCTGCCCGTTGGAAGCGCTGATGAGAATGATGGGAATATAATTTTGGAGGGAAGAAAAAAAAATGCGTGCGTTGAAATTAATTGCCGTGCGATTAATTTCTCATCTGGAATGACGTCCGTGACGTATTTTCCCAGTCGCATCAGTGTGAGAGAAGATTTGAGTATTTGAACACTGTGTGTTTTTGAGGGAAAACGCATGGTGTAGGCCTATCTGTTTATTTGTGTGTGTTTGAGTGTGTTGCTTTGCTTTAGTGCGTGTGTCCGTGTGCCTTTAGGCGTTTGGAGTGGTCTTTCTGAGGCTGGAATTGGGAAGGATGTTTGCGTAGCTGGAACTGTGTGTGTGTGCGTGTGTGTGTGTGTGTGTTTATGTGATCCTGCATGAAATGAGAAGCGATGGGATGCATGTTTAAAGGGCTTCAGACTGTGATTCAGTGGCGACATGTAGAGAGGACAGGATTGGAAAAAAGAATCTGTCTCTCTCCCATTGCCGGGGTGGTGGGGGGGCACTTAGTTATCTCTCCCATCTCTCCCTCTCTGTTGGGCAGAGAGGGCTTTCTTTCCTTTTTACTTTTTCTTTTTCATTTATTGGTGTATTCTATCTCTCGCTTAATTCTCTTTTTATATTTCTGTCTATCCCTCTGATCCACCAACCCAAAGCATATAAATATAAAGTATAATGACTCGAAAAGGATATAAAAATGTATCTAGGTGTGATATTCAATCTGTAGTGTTTGGATTTAGATTATTGTACAGGATGTATGCATACATGTGTGTGTGTGTGTGGTATGGGTGACTGTGTTAAAGTGTGTTTCTGTGCAAGTATATAGTACAGTACGCAGACAATGCAGACATGTCATTGTGGGTGTGCACATGCGTTCCACTCTGTGTTTGTATGTTTGTATGTTTGCGTGTGCATAAGCCAGCACATCTGCATGGTAATATATGTGTGTGTGTGTGTGTGTGTGTGTGTGTGTGTGTGTGTGTGTGTGTGTGTGTGTGTATAAACAACCTTGTGTGCACATATTTCTCAGACCTCTCTCTTTCCGCTGTAGGGTCGTAACCTGATCCCGGCCGCCCCAGGTAACAGTCGCCTGAACTACACGGTGCTGATCGGCGAGACGCCCTGCGTCCTCACGCTGTCCGAGAGCCAGCTGCTGTGTGAATGGCCCAACCTCACCGGACAGCACAAAGTCACGGTCAGACCCGACTCTCTCTCTGCAGCAGTTTGACTTTGACGTTTGGGACGACTTTTGTGTGACTTTGTTTCAGGACACCTTTTATTTATTTATTAATTAGATTTATCTTAACAGAGTGATTCAATGTACTTTTATTTAAAAAGAAAATAAAAGTATAAATAGTTATGGCATTCTGTCCGATGTTGATGTATTTATAGCTATAATCATACCCCTGTAAGCAACATCAGTATCATTTAGCTGAGAGAAATATTGTATTATTATCTGGTTTCATAATAGTATTAATGATGTTTGGTGATCTTCAGATTAATATCAGCTATATAACATAAGATAACAGCTATATTGAAAGGGCTGTGGCTTTACATAAGACAATAAATGTTGGAAACCACTGCATTAGACAATAGGTCCTACTAGTCATACTACAAGTCAATTAATGTCTCATTTTGAAGAATCTCTAGTTGTCACTTCGTGTGGTCCCTGATTCGCTTTGACTGCACCAGACTTTTCAAAGATCCAGCGCGCCACATCTAGAGCTGCCGAGCATCGAGAAGGTCAACCCCAAGCTGGGGCACTCACGCTGAATATATTTAGATGTTTTTCTATTTCTCCTCCCTAAACGTATCGCCAGTATCCCTTCCCAGTCCTTTCACAAATATCTTTATGACATTTACGCGCTGCTAGCTAGCGTCAGTATACCTAGAAAACCGGTGATGGTGCGTCCGCGTAATTTGGTGTGATAGCTCTCGACGGCACCAGCCAAGCTCCGAGCAGAACCGCTTTGGCTTATTGCCTTTTTTTTCTTTTCCCCTTCGATTTTCGCTCTCTTTTCCTCTCTTTTTTTCCCAAGCCAAATGTCATGTTGAATATCGGAGTGATGCAGCATGTTGGCGGGGGTGTGGACTTAGTCCTTCGCCTGACAATGGCCGTGGAAAATATAGACCTGTCTGTTCCTATCTCTTCTGACGTTTGCTGTGTGTGTGTGTGTGTGTGTGTGTGTGTGTGGCATTGGGTTTGTAGTTGTGTCATTTTGAGGACATTGGTGCAAGTGTGTGTCTGTGTCTTTTTGCGTGTATGTGACATTTATGTGCGTGTGGGGATGTGACTTTTACGCGTGTGTGTGTGTGTGTGTGTTGCTGTGTCCTGTGGGGGGACTGCAGCGAAGGACACAGCTGTAGCACAATATTCCCCATATAGAATGACCTACATACAGGGGACCCCGATAGGTGTCCTGGCTGCGTCTGTGTGTGTGTGTGTGTGTGTACTGTCAGATGCTCAGCTGTGTGTTGGCAGCTGCATGCCTCCCCTTGAGTTTTCGAAGAAACTTGTTTGTTGTTTTGGCTGTCAGCATCAAGTCGCCCGTCATTCCTTGATTATGTCTGTGAAAAATAAATGAGACTAGAAAGTATGCCCTCTTAACAGACACTTACTAAGCATAAGTGTATGTAACTGCTAACACTATGGCCACAGGACTTTGTGTTTCACAACTATTTAAACCTCCTGTTACTTCACCCAGGACTGTGTTGGCGTGTACATGCTCAGACCCTGTTTGATTGACAGCTCTCTGTCAAATAAAACACCCCTAGGTGTATCCTAATAAAATTAACTAAAAAAAAACGTGTGTGGATTGACACAAAAGCGGCTCCCATGACTACTTCATCAAATTACTTTATAATGACTTCACTTCACGTTCACTAGACAGCTTTTTTGAGCTGGACAAACGTGACACATTTGCATAAACGCCAACATTTGTACAAGAGGGATTGTTTGGCTAGATCAAATGCAAGCCTGCTCTTTTGCACCCTGATCCTGTCCACGCTCGTTTAATTGGCTCCCAAATCTCCTGCAAACTAATCTAATTGTCACCGCTATTGCAAATTTGTAGAAGTAGAAACGGAACTTGTTGATATTGACACAAGACGTGGCCGCCGTATCGCTTCTTGTGTGACAGTTTGATAACTTAGCATTAAAGTACACTTAGAAGAAGTTCAAACGTGCATAATCATGGCTCATTTGAATCAGTTATCAACCCCCCTGGTGGATACCTTGATTTGACTGACGTCAGAACTGTGTGTTTTTCAAGATAGACACACTGCGCTTATGTAAATGTGGTTACTCCGAGAAACGATTCCAAATGTTTGACATTCAGTAATTACTACTGCTCCTGGGGGAGATATATTCTTTAAATGTTAGTGATTATTTTGTTTGATTACCTTCTCCATGACTTTGTGAATGTGTGTGAGTGTGAGGGGGAGGGGGAGGTAATGTTTATGCACACGTGTAATGTTTATGTTTATGCACGTGTATCCATCTTCATTTTAGTGATTAAAGTAGATTACAGATACTCATTCAGAGTTCCACCCCAATCTAGCCTACGTATGGTAAAGATATTTTTGTAGAGTAAACTTCTATTTTGTTAACTGCTTATTCACTTTGATATTGTGGCCTCTCTATTGGGCTCTCTGTTTTGAGTGTGGGTGGAGTCAGGCTTTTTTTGTTTGTATTTGTATCAAATTTTTGTGTGACTCTTACTTAGCTTGTAGTCATAGTCTGTCAGTGTTTAAATGTGCAGGTGTGCGTTTCTGCAGTCAATAAACAAGTAATGTGTGTTTGTATATGTGTGTACAGATACGTGCCGGTGGATTTGAGTATTCCCCCGGAACGCTCCAGATCTACTCGGACAGCCTGCTCACACTTCCCGCCATCATAGGAATCGGAGGGGGAGGCGGCCTGCTCCTATTAGTCATCATCGCCGTCCTGATAGCCTATAAGAGGAAGTCTCGGGATGCCGACCGTACCCTAAAACGCCTCCAACTGCAGATGGACAACCTGGAGTCCAGAGTAGCCCTGGAGTGTAAAGAAGGTGTGTCGGCCATGTTGGTATTCTCTTTTAGCCACTCTCGTATGCTCTCTCTCTTTTGAGAGATTTCACAGCTAGCCTATTTCAAAGTATTGAAAGCACTTTTACAAACGACATAAATGTCTACTGGATGATGGTGTTTTTTATTTTTTTTAGCTAATATAAACTAAGTTAACACTTAGTCTTTGTAGTATTGTTGATGCCACGGTTAATGCAACACTGTGGTAATGACTAATACTAAATCTAATATTATTATTAGTATTTAAATAGGCGTAATATACAAAACAATGCACAAAAAACCTGTGAAGTTCCCGTTCGCCTGTGCCATAAATTGTCGTAACAGAATCGCCGGCTGGGCGCGGGGGTGGGCTGAGGTTTGAGTGTAAATGACTCTTAATTAGCATCTGAATAGCAGTGAAAACTCCTGGCTAGAACTAACCTCACTCAGCATTGGATGAAACCAGGTTTTTTTTTTTTAAATGAAAACACTCGTGATTGGTGGGTACATCTGTCACCATTGGTCAACCTAGTCCATTATAATACAAGCTTGGGTGAACCCCTCCTTTACAATAATAATAATAATTATAATAATACTTTTATTTAGTTGTGTATATTTTTTACATTTAAAAAAATACTGCAGTTACTGAAGGAATATACGAGAACCATGTTGATTAAAAGTAAAAGCTTTATTTATACAAATAGCAATAACAAGAAACAAATAACAACAGTTATTTAACACCGGTCTACAGCCGGACATGGGGCATCAAATGAGGAATAAAATGTCTCTTTGCCGCCTCTGGGTCATACGTATTTGGTGGCATTCTGTCTGACTGTTCACCAATGTGCAGTCGTCTGATGTGTGGCCGTAGGGTCTTCCAGTTTTGCCTGAAGTGTGGCACACAGGTCAGTGAGCTCCTGGCTGCGAAAAGATGGGGGCCACACGATCCACCCAGACAAGCCCTCAAAAGTGCCGTCCTCCTCATTAGACATCATATCGATTGTGATTTCTCTCCAGTAGTCCATGTCATCTGATGCTAGGACACTCTGCCTCACTTCCACCAGCACAAACAATCAGTACTACTCAATGTTGACACAATACATACTAATGTAACTGAAAATTAATGTCACATTGACCAACAATATTATTAAATTTATTTGTTATTTATACCACTGTGGTTATATCTTCTATAGTGTTTTCATATTTATACTAATGTCTAATAAAGCTTATCCTCTTCCTTCTCTGTCTACTCCGGGCTGAACTCTTCATGGCTGTTGCCTGAGCGGCAAAGTCCGGTTGTCTGTACCGGAAGTTCCTTTGTACTGTCTCATAGTATATCTTACAAGCATCTGGAAAACAATTAAATGAGCTTGTTACAAATAAAAAAGGTCACAATAGCTACAGTAAAATAAAAAATAAAAACACTTACAGTGTGGACGTCATTATCCACACCAGACTTGCAGTTAGAGCTTTGACCAGATAACGTCACTGTCTTATTGTAAGGCGAGCTCAGTCTGTGAAAACAAAATGTAAATAGATTAGAGAACGTATTTTACTGTTATACAGCAGGAAGCGTGAGGCATGTTTTTTTTTTCATCTTACCCTTGCTCCGGTTCATAGCGCCTGATAAAATAAGCCTTACAGCTGCCTTAAGAAGACAATCTCACCCCAGACTTACACCACTCAGGTTTATAAACCTCTTCATACATACAGTACTTGTATAGGTGCATATGTTGCCTCTTGTGTTTTATAAATCAAATCTCAAAAACTGGTATGGTGCTGAAAGAGTCATGTCTCCATATTGTTTTCTTCTAATCCATTTAGCAAACCAAAAAAATAAGTTCCATCATCAAATTCTTGCTGCGTTAACAAACTTCTCCTCCCTTGGCATTGCACAACGTCACAAACTTTGGGGAGTTTTTGTCCAGCCGGGACATGAATGTCCACTCAACTCCAACTGCTGCTGTAGTAGAGAAGAAAGAGAGAGAGAAAATGTTGATGTTGTATTTTTATTTTATTTTATTTTACGTTTTTAAAAAGTAAGGTAATTCATCATAGCATACTTGCTTGCATGAGGCAAATATATTCAAGCTACAATTTATGATTCTATAATTAAACTAAGCCTAATCTATTTATAACAGAGATTCTCTTGAAATGCAGTTAGTACCTTTTTTGAAAAAGGTGTAACCTCTGGACCAGTGGTGAGTCACAGTCTCCCTACTATCCTGATTTGCATTTGTACGACTCACAGCATTGTCATTTCCATGTGAAAGCTGGGGGGGGGTTCAACTGCCAAGCATTCACCTGAAAGTCCACGTCAATTCCCGGAAGTTCCCGGCAGTTTTCTGTGCTGCCTACTAATTCCTGTGAACTTCCAGGTCAATTTACAGTGTCGCTAACTGACAAAAATCCCGCTTTTCATGCTGTGCAATCATCCTCCAAAAACCAATAATCTTCAAATGATATTCTATATTAGGGCACCAATATGTGCAGTGTTTGCACAGAAAAAACATCCCACATCCCCTTTCCTAAAATGGGAAATCAGCAGCCAGTGATCCAATAATATAAATAAATCCTGATTGATTGTGTTTTTTGGTGAAAAAAACAAAATTTGTTTTGTGGACATCAGGTAATAATATAAAACTGCCAAAAAATATTAAAAGTTAACATATTACTAAAAATAGATATCTCATGTCACCAAAGTGGGTGCATTTTGTGTGTATGAGTGTGTGTGTGCCTGTGTGAGTGTGCGTGTGCATGCATAGTTGGTAGTTGTGTGGGCGGCCATTTGCGTTTGTTCGACCCTTTTTTTTTTTTTTAAACACGCACGGCTGTGCATGTGCATGCGTGGGAAGGTGTGCGCGTGTGTTACCGCACGTCTTGTCAGTCTATGTTTGCAGCAGGTGACAGCCCCGCGATCGTCTTAAGTGCTTTTAAGATGAAGGCGCATGAAAGCGAACACTCAGCCTCGTTAACTGAAACTTTTCTCCGGCGGGTGATCGTGTCTTTAACTTCGGCAGGTGTACCGACGGTCATATTGTGACACAGAGATAGGGGGAAAGTCTGTCAGAGAGATGGAACTGATGAGAGAGAGAGAGGTCGAATTGACAAGAGCAACGTTTGCAGAGGAAAGAGAAACGAGGGAGCGGCACAGAACATCGGACGACAGAAAGATGGAGTGACAAACACAGCGGAATGAGAGCGCGCGAGGGAGGTCACGCCGACAGTATGGGGAGCGTGGACAGACAACGTTATTTCCTCCTGTCAGGCAGTCACCGTTCATACCTGTTATGATCCTGGCATCCCTGACACGACACACACAGCCATTAGACCGCATCGCTGTTTGGTGAGGACGCGCTCTAGACACGGTGTCACGGCTCTGTCAGTAACCCCCGTGTCAGTTGTCAGCCAAGGCCTGGGGTCTCTCGGAATTTTCCGGAGCTTCCCATGACTACGCTTGACATTTAGTGGCCCGATTGGCTTTTGCAGACGGTCGAGGATGTCTCAGGCAGAGGCAGAGCTTGTGTGTTGCACAGTTGGGGCTGTAGAAGGTCTGTACAGTATGTATTGGCTATAGCTGTGTAAGAAACCAGCTGGTTGTAATTAACACAAGTCTTCAGGTAGGGAACAGAATTAGTGGAATTGTACAGTGGTTTTGTACAAATACTGTATATGGGTAGTGCTAATACTTTACCACTAAGTTGTGTATTGGGTCAGTCTAATTTGTGCACTTTGTGAAGTCCGACTTCTTAGTGAGGATAAATGTCCCTTGGTATTGTTCTGATAAAGTTATTAAAAACATTAGATTTCCAATAGACAATTTGGTGTGTATACTTTTGTCAATCAAAGACAAAAAAAACCCACAAAAGATTAAAAAATGTTTTATTTTTATTTACTTTTTATTAACTTTGAACCACCATTTATACTTTCCTTTGTACTACCCTAATAGATAAAAACAAAAATGCACAGGAAAAGCCCCTAGGAATTTGTATCAGAAAGGCGTCTCTCTTCCATTGGTGAGACTCTACACTGTGCCCGAGCCAATAAAAAAAGAAAACACAGTTTTCCAGGAAGTGAAGCGTGTCATTGTGCACGCCCCCCTGCTCCGCCCTGCCTGCTGTACACCAAGCTGGCCAATGGAGATGAGGCGGTGCATGTCAAGGCATTGGAACAGATGAAGGAGGCGGTCAAGTGTGTGTACACTAGAGAGTAGGACCGTGTGTGTGTGTCAGTGCTCGCGCATGTTTGTTTGTTCCACTTAGGTAGGAGTTTGGGCACATTCTGTTAAGAAACAGAACGCTAAGCTAACACAACCTGTCATACTGTACTTTATTTAGTACTCGATTTATCTTCATGGACCAAGCCCTGCTGTTTGACATATTGTTTTACCTCAGTGAGATACATTTCAGCAAAAATGAAATGGAAAAAGTTTTAGATTTATGCTTAAATGACAAAACAACTGTGACAGAATCGAACCAGGTACCTTGTTGTTTTTGGGGACCTAACTGACAGTAACTAGGCCATCCTGCTGCCCAAATGATGTAGATAATAATAATAATAATACATGTAAGATGTATCTTATATTTAAGCAAACAAAAAGGCAAGAAATAGAGAAAAGGGAGAGTTCAGATGGAGTGAAAGAAACAGGAAAATGTTTGTTTTCTTCTTATTTACCTTCTCTCTCCTCTCTGTTCCAATCTCTCTTGTGGACGACCATTCCAATAGCAGCTGGGGGAAATTATGCATGAAAACTCATCCGTCGCTCTCTTAATAATTATCCACTCAAGCAATTAATTGACTTTCCTTTTCAGGAAGATTGTTTTGTGTCTCTCGCTTCCCCGCGTCTTTCCCCCAGCTAGCTTTCTTTTTCTCTGGTGTTTTAGATGTTTTTTGACAAGCAGAGATTGATTGATTTTGTGGGTAATTCCGACAGCGGCGGGAAGGAATTCACTTCTCCCACTCTGTCAATCAAAAAGTTAGCTGTTTTTTTTTTTGCTCGATATGTCACTATCTCAAACTTTTTAACATGCATAATATTTGCAAGTCACATTCCAAATATAAATAAACTTCATACGGTGAGGGTAAATCTGTGCCGTTTTTTTTTTTTGTCCCCAGTCTGTCATGTGTACTGAAGAAATCTTTTGTGTTAAGCTGTAGTCCTAGGCCATTGTTTCTCTGTCTCAGTCTTTTCCCAAGCAACCCAAACATTACACCTGTGATTATACACTGTTTGTCTGTGTTTCCTCCCTCCTGTCTGTCTGCCTGGCAATTACTTTGTCTGACCCACATACAGCTCTTACAGAACTACCGCCTGATTATTTTCTAAACATAAACCCAGCCTACAGTGATTCGCCTGAAATTACCCACTGTCTGGCTCTCTTGAACCAATCTTCTGCGTTTTCTTTTCAGGGACTTGTCTGTCTGACTTGGTCTGTCTCTCAAAGTGTCCGTCTTTCTGTCTCTCTGTCTTTTATTTTATTTGGCCTTCATTCTATATGCAGCTGTGCATCTGCCTGTGTATTATTTCCTAAGAGATTATTCCATTTCCCTTTGTGTGACGACAATATACTTCAAAGCATTCATATAATTATTTGTTGATTCGGCCCCATTTTATTCTCACCCATGATGTTGTCGTTTGATTAATATAATTTTCACATTAATCCATTCATTGCGTGATAAATAATAGATTCTTTTATAACCATACAGTAGTCCCCCGGTTACAATGGAAGCAAATAGGGCCTGTCCACCCACATGTTTTTTGATAATGCGTCCGAACAGACCTCTTCTCAGTACTGTGTGGGTGTGTACAGTGTACAACGATGTGCATTTTGACTAATTTCAGTTTCATTTATACACTACACTACATATAATCCACTACATGACTAGTCTGAAAAAAATACCAAGTAAAAGTTAGCTAATATTTCTTTTTATTTTGTTAAAAACAATTCAATATGTGTAAAACACAAGTGATATTTAGTAGAGCGATTGCATAGCCAGGCGGAGAAAACACTGTTTTGCCACACAGGCAAAACATTTTAAGCCTTTAATTCAACATCTTAAAATTACATTCCCCTAAATGAAAAGACTACTTACTCATGCCATGCATTTGTGTTTAGAGAATTTAACATGTAAACGTTTATCTGGTGACAGACGGGACCAAAGGTTGTTTACAAGACCTTCACTGGTCTTGTAAACAAGAGAGGAGAAAAGGGTTTGCCTTTTTTCTGAGCTTGTGCAACTCCTTCTTCTACAACTTATTGGCGGTGTAATGGCTTAGGCCCAATACTGCCCCCGTTGTCTGGAGCCTTGTTGCATTTAACAGACTTTAAAACTAGTATTTCCAGTATCAAATGGACTGCATAACATCGTCCTTATTCTCTTATGTCAGTTTTGTTGCATCTATGTATTAGGGTTGGAAAACTGATAGCTCTTGTGTAATTGGAGTATTTGCACCAGGAAGCGGAACTATCATTAAAACGTCTTTACCTGAGACACATTTCAGACTAAAACACTGTTCCACGTTTAACCAAAATTAACATTCCTCCCGTCTTCCTCCCTGTGTCTCCGCTGTCTTCCTGCCATATATTGTAGCCTTCGCCGAGCTCCAAACAGACATCCACGAGCTGACCCAGGAGCTGGACGGAGCGGGAATCCCCTTCCTGGACTACCGCACTTACGCCATGAGGGTCCTGTTCCCTGGGATTGAAGACCACCCGGTGCTCAAGGAGATGGAGGTACGGGTCAGTACACCACCCTCTGAAACCAGTACCCAGTACTAATACCAGTGACCTGTGCCAACTCACCAGCAGTATACTTGAGTATCCACCATAGCAGCAGTTCTCAAACTTCTTAAGAGCAATAAATTATACTGAAAAAATCGAATAGAAAGTATTATTTCTAAATCTTAAAATCAGCCTGTGAACCACTAAAACGCATCTTGCAACCCCTTGAGGGAGCATAGTATCAATTTGAGAACTACTGCTCCATACTAAAAAGGAATTCTGTGCATGCTAACATAGCTAACATAAAATAGCACCCAAACTGGACAGATGCCGTATGACTTACACAAAAGAGTGGCAGTTTTAAACTTCAGCTAAATGTTTCTTAACAAGCTCCTCAATGCAATGTACCGCTGGGGTAATTTGCAGCACTCACATTATTGTACCTCTCAGCGATGCACCATGCCTGACTATCATTCGCTCTAACTGCTAGAAACATCTATCTGTTCTTGTTCCAACCTTGGCGATTATATTTTATGGTGTGCATAGCTACATATTGCTGCCACTGTTTTTGTCGCTGTATTATATAAAAGACGAGTTCACCAGAACTGCTGTATTGATGATGCTGACTACGAAGAAAAAGTACAATAAGTATCGAGAATGCAGCTAGTATTTTGTGTGTGCACATAGTACTGTGGAGTCATAGGCATTTCCACATAAAGTCACTTTTCTATTAAAGCAAATGTTTAAACTGACCTACATTTTCAGCAGTGTTTCTCAAACCTTTTTTTAACAAGGCTCACTTTACCGAATAATTCCTAGGACCCCGTTTATATACACCCTGCTAGGTTATGTACCTGTCAGTATTATTTAAACAATATGTAGTGGAATAACGGGCAACCACAAATCATCTGTCCAACAAAATAAGAAGGTAAATGCACACCTTCTTATTTTGTTGAAAAAATACATTTCAAGATTTTATTTTTCACAAGCCCCCCTGGACACATGCCAGGGCCCCCTTGGAGTTCCCCAGACCACCGTTTTTGTAGCGCTGTTCCACTTTGTGATGCCCAAGGCAGGACTTAAAGTGCGGACACGGGCAGGGGGTTAAAAGAGGGCCTGTAAGTTTTACGACTGTTGTCTAGACTGTGTGTATGTCACAATGCGCTAGCTGCTGTAATCTGATGACCTGTGTAAACTAGGGCGTCTGACTTTATTGCTGCGTGGAAGCATTCTCGCCCTTAAGGCCGCAAGGAACACTCCTGAATAAGACAGTGGCACCTGCTCACGCCTACCGCTACAACGTACCGCGCACACACTCGCATACAGGTCGACGCACACAGTCAAAGGCTGACTGGTACTGTATACTCATATTTGTACTTAAAAACACGCTAGCATGTGCATTTGCACAGCAGGACGACAAACTGAAAGGAGATGACAAATGACGTTAAAGAGAAAGCAGTAAGTGGATGTTAGAGAGAGACAGACAGACTGGCAGAGGTCTTCAGGGGGTCCGATTTGTTGTTGACGAGTAGTGACAGGTGCCAGCCAGTGGAACAAACAAGGTGCAGCTCTGTCACCCACCCGCCCGGCAAACACACACACACACACACACACACACACACACACACACACACAGTTGTTTATAGTGTTTAGCCTGTCATCTTATCAGACAGACAGGCTTATCGAAGGGTTAAAAGCCCGCAAGATCATTCTTTTTTCTTTTCTTTTTTTTTCTTTTTTTGTATCAATATTTATTTATTATAACACTTTTGTGATTTCCAGTCAGGAGAAAAGACGTTCCCTATTACACTTGTTGCAATAGTCATTGATGTGGGAACGACAGTTGACATGCACTATGTGTAATAATAAATAATTTAATTATTTACAGTATATATATCTGAGGTCGGAAGATCAGCCACTCATAATGAATAAAATAATCATTGCATGTAACAGGTCTAACTCGTTTGGTTAATTATCCACTTAGCCATTGCCTCCTGAAAATTCTCTTTCTCTGTCTCTCTCTCTTTCTCTCTCACCAGGTCCAGGCTAATGTAGAGAAGGCCCTCACTTTGTTCGGCCAGCTTTTGACCAAGAAACACTTCTTGTTGACCTTTATTCGGACCCTGGAAGCGCAAAGGTAATGGTATCATAGCCTACACAGCGACCAACCAAACCCTGGCACTGTTTTTCTTCGACTGACCAGCATTGTCCCTGTAGCCTCCCTGTAGAGGTGTTAAAAACTATGGTGTAAAAAACCCAACTGAAACCCAACTGAAACAAATCACAGCCGTACTGTTTCTTTGGTCAGCGTGAATTATCAATACGATGAACTCAAATTGTTCTTTTTAATACTATTTTAATACTATTTTCGGTAAACCACTATTGGTTGCAGTGATTCCTGGTGATATTCAGTTAAAAATGTGCAGTTGCTTCGTTCAAGCGAACTGAATGCAGCCTTGCTTACCAACTAATTCAGCAGTAATATCCTATGCGGCCCCACGGGCTTGCAGGTTTTCATTTGAACCAGCTTATTTCATTAACTGGATCCTCGCTAGTTGGAGGTGGTGCTTGTCTATGAAAGGACATGGTGTAGTGTTTGGTTGGAATAAATAGCAGCATCGTTTTTGCCCTTTAGCACACATGATTTAATAGAGCCCAACTACAAAATGGAATGAAAGACGACCTTTGCCCTTCTTGTCTTCTCCCAGGTCGTTCTCCATGCGCGACCGTGGAAACGTAGCCTCTCTGATCATGACGGCCCTGCAGGGAGAGATGGAGTACGCTACCGGTGTGCTCAAGCAGCTGCTGTCTGACCTGATAGACAAGAACCTGGAGAGCAAGAACCACCCCAAACTGCTGCTCCGGAGGTGAGAGGAGAAAGACATCCTATTTCTTTTATTTTAACTCAGTTAAGTTGTCCATGTTTTGTTTTTCCCACGTGGACCACATTACCCCAAAAAAAAATGGATTTGTTTTAATTAGTATTGGATGGTGAATAAACTATCCACTGGTCTTTCTCAGACTTCATTTTAATGAGAGCATCTGCAGGGTCCGTGCAAATTGTCTGTTTTTAATGAAGATTACATTTGTTTGTTTGGCAAATGAGGTTTGCCAAATTTGTTTTTCCCGTTATACCCCATCCCATAGCAAACACAACATGCTGTACCGCTGAAAACAGTCCATGTTCTTGACAGGCCATATTTCAGTTGCTTTATGGCCATTTTTTAGTATGGTCTGGAAGGATTATAAAAAACTCGCAAATGCCAATTGCAGTTATTTCAGTATGGCCTGTCAAATATTTTTGTCTGGCTGCTGTGTTTCTGGTTTAATTCCTTTGATTTACTCCTCAATTTATTAACTGAGCCAATGATATTCTAGTTTATTATATTGTATTATCAGCAGAGTATAGTTTTACACATGATTCCAGGTTGGCAATGTTTTGTTTGACTGTTTAAACAACCACAGACCTGTAGTATTTCAACATACACTGAGATCTGAGAGTTTATTAAACCAATTTTATCAGTAGAACTACCAACCCCAAGACACTATGCTAATATACGGAGAAATAAGAAGGTACTTAATGCTTAATAGTTAATTTGGAGAGAACATCTGTTGTCAACACTATTTAAAAGGACAGTTTATACCACATATGTCTTGTGTCACACACATACACACACACACACACACACTCACACACACACATACCCCTCTACCTGTTTGCCTGTGTGTGTGTGTGTGTGTGTGTGTGTGTGTGTGTGTGTGTGTGTGTGTGTGTGTGTGTGTGTTTAGTCAGTAATCAAGACAGTGATCACAGCCGGCAGGCCATTAGCAGATGCTCACTGAACCATTCCTAGCGTGAATTATGTTTTAGCATTATTATTTCTCTAATGTTTTAAATAACGCCCCTCATTGTCTCCCCTCTGTTAGAACGGAGTCTGTTGCAGAGAAAATGCTGACGAACTGGTTCACATTTCTGCTCTACAAGTTCCTCAAGGTAAGGCCATCCATAAGGCGTGACTCAGATCAGTCTAATGTTTCACTGAATTTGAAGCTACTTGACTTGGGACACAGACTTAAGTTAGTTGATAGAGATTGAAACCCTTTCAAAGAATACAATAATCAAAGAAATCAATAATCAAGTAATGAAGGTCCCTTAGTCATAAGCACACAGAACACAGAACATGCACACACATTAATGCAATACGATGGAAGGATTAATGATGGATTAATACATTGGAGACTGGCTGTCTTATACATTTACATGACATCTCTGCTATATTTTACGCACTTATCTTATACGCTTACACGCTATATGCACAACAGGCTAGCCTTGACTAAGATTTACACAAATCTCGTTCCTATGAAAATATGTGAAGGAAAATTGCATATAGGAAATTAAACTTCCCATATCTTTTATTTCCATGTACTAACAAAAATCAACATAGGCAGGGGCTCCCCTTCTTGTACTATGATTTAATTTGGGTATGTCTTTTCAAAGAAAATACTTAGGAACCAAACCATGTTGACAATAACAAAGACAAGCTTTGACTGGCCAATAGGCCCCTGCAGACGCATAACACATGACCTAACATTACTTTAGACACAGTACAAATAGGCGACTGATGCTCAGAATCAGATACGGATGTGGACAGTGCTTGTGCATTACACCCCTAGTCTAGTCTCCAGTCAGAAAAAGCTTCTCCTCCACTTAATGTGATCTGTCTCAGCTCCCACGGTTTCTACACCGGCGGCGCGCCCCCCGGGCGCGCCGCGGGCGGGGGGGGGGGGGGGGGGGGGGGGGGGGGGGGGGGGGGGGGGGGGGGGGGGGGGGGGGGGGGGGGGGGG
>JAOEHI010037838.1:2540-22661 GCA_025447815.1 Percopsis transmontana | reverse complement strand
TAAACCCCCCCCCCCCCCCCCCCCAGCGGGTTCCCCCCCCCCCCCCCCCCCCCCGTTAGAAGAGGAAGGTTATCTGTGATTTTCTCTGGGTAATTCCAGACACCACCTGGCAGTTCCTTTAGCATGATAATCTCCTCACAATTCAATTTTAGAGCCCTCTTACTTAAACGCGACTTCTCCGGCCAAAAACAACCAGATGGAACCGCCGAGGGATGGCCAGCAAGAAAAGAGGAACCCGGCCGGTTCTGAACATGTTGGGACCCTCCCAGTGCTGGCTTTCATGCGCGCGCGCACACACACACACACACACACACACACACACAGACTAAGGTCACCAGAAGAGGCTCAGTCTCCCTGCCGGGAAATCAACTCCGGGTCTGTGGGAGACGCATCCCTCCAAAACGTCTCAGTCACTCCCACATAGCCATCCACCAAGGCTGAGAGACACCGCTGGCTTCAACCAGGAGGGTGTCTTCAATTTTTTACCCTAGTAACCCCAGCAGGACCCAGGAACAGGTGCCTGTGGTACCGTCTCTAAACTGTATTGTATGGAAACGTACGGATCCCACTGGACATGAGGAAACAAACGTGCACACGTGCACACGCGCACGCTTCGTACACGGAGCGAAACAGCTCACAACGTCGCGCGTGTTTCGCTACTGTGGGTGCCATGTGGGTGTTTACATTTGTGGGAGATCTTTATTGGAAAAATTGCAGGAAAATTGTCCATTGGTAAAATAAAATGGCCAAGCTCTCTATGGCAACGTAACTGTGGATTTACGAGACGGATCGTTAAACAGTTTCTCAGACCTCGGCTCTGGCACAAGAAAGTTAACAATAAAAGCATTGGGATTAGATGTGGTGTCTATTAAAAACATCACATTCATTAATCCAGCCTACCTCCAACTTAACCCAACGGTCAATGTGCTATTTATTCAGCACCACACGTCTATGCACAACTAGCAGTACAGTGCATATGTCCATCCATCCATCCATCTATCCAATCCATCTGTCCATCCTTTTTTTTTAAATCAGCCTGTCCATCCATTTCTCCATTCATCCATCCATCCATCCATCTATCCCTTTGTTCATCCATCCATCCATCCATCCATCTATCCCTTAGTTCATCCATACATACATCTATCCATCCATCCATCCTTTTGTTCATCCACCCATCAATCTATCATTTTGTTCATCCATACATCAATCTATCATTTTGTTCATCCATACATCATTTCCTCCATCCATCCATCCATCCATCTATCCTTTAGTTCATCCATACATACATCTATCCATCCATCCATCCATCTTTTTGTTCATCCACCCATCAATCTATCATTTTGTTCATCCATACATCATTTCCTCCATCCATCCATCCATCCCTTCCTCCATCTAGAGAGCAGCTGTGTGGGAGCCGAGAGCAGACTGGGTCCCAGCAGGATCCACTGCATGTAGCTCACACAGAGTTAATGAACTGGGATGTGGAGGAGGCAGCTTGGACAGAGGGGTGGAAGGATGGAAGGAGGGATGGGGCGCTGTGGAAGCCTGGCTCCAGGGTGTTTCCATGGTAAGGATTGCCCAGGAATTCCGCTGCCGGTGCCAGGCACGGGGGAAACCCTCATCAAAAACAAGGGGAGCGCACACACACCCAGCACGAATGGGCCCTGAAGACGCTCAGAACGGTACCCTAAGGAAGGGAACAGTTTTCACAGGACTCGACAGGCGAGGACAATCCTCGCTGCCATAAAGTCACTTGTTTTGGTAAATATTCTCACCCCACTGTAGTCCTAACCCCTCAAGTCAAGCCCAGTTTATTGACATAGTAATCCCATTCCAGTCTCTCAGTAACCCCTGACCCCCCAACCCAGACCTGTTCTCTTTGCAGGGGGGAGACACACGCAAAGGGCTCCCTCCACCGTGGCGCTGGTGCATCACACGCGTGTTTACGTCGCCCAAACTATAACTAACGTCTGTTTTCTACGGCTAATCAGGAAGAACTGCTGTTTGTAAACCGTCTGGTATTGACGCCCGGGAGCAGTCCCTTCTGCCTTCTAACGGAGAGGGCTTAAAGTCACAAGGGAAACAGATATGGAGGCATGGCACGCGCGCACACACACACACACACACCTAAACACACACACACACACACGAGCGCAAAACCCACAAATGCGTGAACCACCCACCCACATACGCTAAAGCGCATGCTGCAGTTGTGATTCCTCTGCTGAACAGGCAATGGAAACTTCTGCAAATGCAAATGTGGCGGGTTAAAAATACAGCACATTAATGTGCTCCACATGTGGTACTCTGGCAGGATGGAGGATATTTTGACGGCGGGGGGAGGGTGGATGGGGGAGGGGGAGGGGGGGGAGTCCTGGGGTTTCTCCAGCAACGAATCAGAGGGAGACACAACACACACACAGGAAATGAGAGACACACACACACAGAGAAAGAAGAGAGAGAGAGAGAGAGAGAGTGAGAGGAAAATGTCCACACGTGTTTGCACATAAATACAAACTGAACAATACACAGAGCAAGAGACAGAGAGAGAGAGAGAGAGAGAGAGAAACACAGTGAGTGAGAGACAGTGAGAGAGAGAGAAAGTGAGAGAGAGAGAAAGTGAGAGAGAAAGTGAGAAAGAGAGTGAGAGACAGAGAGTGAGAGACAGTAAGAGAGAGAGTGAGAGACAGAGAGTGAGAGACAGTGAGAGAGAGAGACAGTGAGAGAGAGAGAGAGTGAGAGAGTGAGTGAGAATTGAATTGAGAGAGAGACACACAGTGAGAGAGAGAGTGAGTGAGAGAGAGAGAGAGAGAGACAGAGAGAGACAGAGAGAGAGAGAGAGAGACAGAGTGAGAGAGACAGAGAGACAGAAAGAGAGACAGAGAGAGAGAGAGACAGAGAGAGAGAGAGAAAGAGAGAGAGAGTAAGAGAGACAGAGAGACAGAAAGAGAGACAGAGAGAGAGAGAGACAGTGAGAGAGAGAGAGACAAAGAGAGAGACAGAAAGAGAGAGAGACAAAGAGAGAGACAGAAAGAGAGAGAGAAAGAGAGACAGAGAGAGAGAAAGAGAGAGAGAGAGTGAGTGAGAGAGAGAGACAGAGAGAGAGAGACACACACAGAGAGACAGAGAGAAAGAGAGACAGAGAGAGAGAGAAAGAGAGACAGAGAGAGAGAGAGAGAGAGAGAGAAAGAGAGACAGAGTGAGAGGAAGACGTCTGCCTTAAAATGGTACAGCATTACCTCCAGAGCTCCGTCTTTACCTTGGGCCTTTTCCACGAACACCACCTTGGAGTCGTGCTGGAAGTTGTGGCCGCTCAGGAGCATTCTCTCGCCTCCGGGGGCGGGACAGGTCTCCAGGCTCTGCTTATCCACCAGCGGCAGCTCCTGGGCCGATCTCTGGGCTGCAGGAGATGGGAAGGGAGGGGGAGGGGGGGAGAGAGAGAGAGAGAGAGGAGGGAGAGAGACGGTGTCCTCAGCTGCCGAGTTTATACTCACACCCACTCCCCATGCAGACCTGAGCATCCAGGATAGCTCTGGAGCCCCAGCTAAACGCTGTCCCCGCACCGCAGAGAGCCTAACCCTTTTGCTCTCGGAAATAAGACACTTTCCGCGCTCGGAAAAAATAAACAGCACCTCGATCGTGACAACAGGCGGTTGTCTCAAATGATGATGAATTGTGGGTCTCACGTTATGAACTGCTGTTCCTTAGACAGTTGTTTGGTGTCCGTATTTGCTACGTGCCACACCATATCTTTCTTGCTCAATCTTTTGCTACTCCTCCATTTATTTTTTGTTTGACTTTTTTTGAGTTAATCTATTAGCCATTAGTGTTTTTATTTTTGGTCATTGTCTAAATGAGGTCTGTTGCTAAGTGATACTGCTGTTTCTCTTGTGACCTGGATCTCTAATTGCAGTGTGACAAATATAGGGAAATAAACATTAAGCAAATTTCTGCTTTGTGATTTAAAACAGCTTCAATTTCTAGTGCTTGCCAACAAACAAACTTCCTCACAACTATCTCTCTCTGTTGAAAATGCTAATGCACATCCACAAAACTAAAATTTGGTCCGAAACAATTGCATCCTGGCAGGATTTCAATAACTAACAATGGTCTATTTCAAGTGGCTGAGATCATGGTTTTAACTACTGTCTTTCATTTACTGTACTGTACCTCACAAGACTTAATCTCTAGGCCCAACACTGCCAGATAACTGCCAGAACCGCAGAGAGAGCGGTTAATGTGCCTCGGTTTACCCCGGTCCAATGAAAGGTCGAATCTAGTGCAGCGCAAAGTCAATACGACCTATTGAGCAGTGCCTAAATGGCCATTACATAGACAGGCGTGCACCGTATGAACAAGTAGCCAGGGAGCTTCTCTGTTCTGGATCTAGTTAGCGAACATCCAGGGACAAGGGGTTCCCACCACTGTACTCCTGCAACGCTGGGAATAGGTACTCACAGCACTCAATGGGGTTGGAAGAGACCTGAAGGGACACGGTTCTTCCGGTAGGCTGGTTGATGTGCACGCGAAACACCATGCGCACGCGGGTGTTCTTGCGGCCGATGTCCGTTTCCCCTTTCCGCAGCTCTATGTCGGAGTTTCGTAGCTTCAGAATGCCCGCGCAGTCGATTCTGTGAAGGGGAGGACGTTTAATTTAGGGGGTTTAACATGGTCATAGTGTCTGCCAACAAAACATTTATTTTTGCACATCAAATGTGCAAAAGTGAATGGTTGAGCGCCCCAGCCCACAACTCTGCCAAATCAAGATAGATTTTATGCTAACATTTCTCAGTACACTCAACCAGAATGCATAAGTTTACCCTCCAGGGAAAATAGAACTCCTCCCAGAACCAAACTCCATGTGTTGACGCCACTTCCAGAGTGATAAGATGCAGTACTACTAACTGCCACCAGGTGCGTGGCTCCAAAAGAGAGTGGGTCTCAAAAACTTCTTCTAAAGTGCAATGGGGATGATTTTGAAAACTATTTTGTAAATAGTTACATTAGGATAATAACTAAGGCTTAAAAAAGAGTCACAACTAAACTCAACCCATCAGGACAGATTTACATAAACCATTCAGCAATTGTGAGAGGCTATACAGCAAATTTTGACAAAAAAAACAGGCACCCATGAGCCACGCTTTAGGCTTTAAAACCTACTTTCAGAAACCAACAGGTGATGTCACAGACACTACAGTATGACCATGATTCATACATATGGTTGTAAATGTAAATAGTTTTATAAATTGCTTTTAATAGTATCCTGTGAGAAGTGTCTCTCCACCAAGCCAAGAAACTATATTCGTTTTAGTATTTTCTTTTTTCAGTCTTTAAGTCTTCATCAAACACATAATAAATGTCTTTTCTGAGCTGTGTTCATCTTACTTGTTTAACTTAAATAGCCCTCAAGCTTTTCTTTTCCATCTCTCTGCTACTTGATGCCGCATTCTTCAAAACCTAGTTAATTTCAACTTTTACACACATTTGAACACTCCCTAACATTCTTCACCAGACACCGGGGTCTGCTTCACTGGCAGAGCAATCAGGTGTCAATGCTAAAGACCCCAGCTGTTCAGTTCCCCGCCTACACAGACAGCTTGCGATGTGTTGAGTACAAAAACACCTACTCGGGCGTCCATTCCATGCCTGACTAAAAAACTCCACAGACGGCACAAAGCCAAAAGTGCAGCGCATAGCTTTTTTCTCTAAAGAGTGAGGCTTTGGATTTGTATTCCCCACAATTGGACCAGTAGCTGTATGACTTAATATAAACAGAATGTACAGAAAAACCACAAAAGCTGAATTCAATTTGTGGGACAATTCAACGCGTGCTCCTTTATGCCGGCTACCTACGTCATGACGAATCAGCATATGGAGAAAAATTACAATGCCTCTATTCTATACCACATAATACCGCACCTTTACGTCACACCGGGATACATGTCAAAATGAATAAACCTCACGAAAATCCCTTGCTGATATTATAACTACAGAGGGTCGTGTCGGCCCCGAGAAAGTCGAACCAAACCCGTGAGTGAATCGGTTATATAAGGAGAGCTTATGTGCTACATTCATTAAAACGGAGCAAAGAAAGTGCTGATTCCAGCAGGCTGCTACTGCCTGGAGGCCAGACAGACCCCAGGTTCCTGCGAGCAGCTCTGAGGTTCCCTCGGTAACACGATCTCCCAGGCTTATAAAATGGGAAGCCCACCGTTCTGTGTGCAGAGGGCAGCCCGCGCCAGACTGAACCAGACACTCCGACGAAGACGCAAGAATGCATATTCATGCGCACGCACACACACACACACACGCATATATTGCACGTCTGTAAACATACAACATACACGCACATACAGTACGTTACACAGGCGCGGACAACCACACGTACACACACACAAACACACACGCCGAACCACAGATACAAATCTGCATATGTGCACACACATGCACAGCCTGAACACCCATGCATGACACACACACACACACATATATATTTACAGAACCACGGATATACAGTATTTCTGTATAGCTGTTTGATAGCTGTCACACGCACGCATAAATCCAAAACAATATTTCAGTTTATGTTGTTGTTTTGTAGTATTTGTTCCCTCTAATTTGTGTACTTTTTGTCATTTTGACCTTTACCTCAGTATGGATTATTATTATTATTATTATTATTGTTATTATTATTAATATTACACACACAGACCAACAAAACACACCATATTGGGCAGGATAGTCTAGTGGTCTAGGTGTTGCACTCCCAACCGGAAGGTCGTGGGTTCATGCCCCAGAGTTGGCCTACCTGTAAGCTTCCTTGAGCAAGATGCCTAACCCCTATCTGCTCCATGTAATAGCACCATGTGATTGTAAGTCGCTTTGGATAAAAGCGTCTGCTAAATGACCTCATTGTAATATGGACAAAATGAGGTCGTGAGGTACTAACACGCACATTATGTGCATGTCCACTAGCTAGCGCTGGGAGTGCAAGGGGGGGGGGGCTGAAGGGCTACTCACAGGGCTCGCATGTTGTTCTCGGGCAGCAGGGGCACCTCCAGCACCTTGGTGCTGCTCTGCAGGGACTCGTGGCTGGGCGTGGACACTGTCTTGCCCGTGATGCGGTGCACCTGGTAGAAGGCATGGGGCCTCAGCAGCCTGTCGTCCGCCGTGCCGATGAACAGCTGCAGGGTCAGCGGCTCGCTCTCCACGTAGCCGTGGAGCTGTGGGGGGGGGGGCAGAGAGAGAGAGGACGCAGGGTCACGCCCGAGCACTCCTCGGCTGAGAGCGAGGGCGAGGGCCCCACTGCTTGCACCGCCGCCGGGAACGACGGAGGGGTCATGCACTGGGTTTTCAAACAACGTGTCCATTTAGGGCCCTGTTATCGCTCCTGATCCCCGTTTCTTCCCCCCCCCCCCATCAGGCCTGACGGGGGGGCTGCCGATCCCACAGTAGCCCCGAATCTCAGGGCCAAGGTCGCTTGCCAGAAAGCAGTAAAACCACACAGAACAAACACTGCTGTGATTTGCGAGCCCGCCGCTGCCTTGGCGACAAGACTGAGCCAGTGTTAGCGCTGAGTAAGGGGTCATGAGCGGGGGGAGGGGGGGGGGTCTCACTGGTGATTTTTATCAGTAGAATGATTCTAGCATGATTCTAACTTTTGGTTGACTTTTGCTCTGAACGCCGCTTACCGTCTTGGCGGGGGCGAGGTCCAGTTTGGGACGGTTTGGGAGGACTATAGCAGGCTGCCGAAGGTGTTGCCCGACAGGAGAACTCCTAGCGGGGTGCCCTCAGCCACCCACACTGTGCAGAGCGCAGGCACGCCGCCCAAAAGGCCACACTCGGAAACCTGAGCGTAGCCGCAACTACTGACACGCTGTCTGAGAGATATGTATGTTATCCATACACTCTGACAGCTGAGAAATTATGGTGGAGGGGGGGGGCCCTTGGCACTTCATGTCAAGAAATACAGGGGCTACCTCTTGTGAAAGGGAATTAACTAAGAATGTCGCGTTAGCAACGTAGCTAAAGTTGCTAGCGGAGACACCTCTCCGTAAACAGTACAGAAAAGTACTGGCTGTCAGCGTAACAAGCACGTGTCCCGCCCAATAGCTTGAGCAAGGTCGGTACGAGAGCGGAGATAAGAGCCTCATCTGAATGCCTCTCAACGCGTCGTCTACAAACAGACTCAAACAGAGTACCTCGCGGGGAGGAGGACCCAAACTACTAGCAAGGGCTTAAGGCGGAGGGAGGCGTAGGAGGATCCCAGTAAAAACGCTGTATATTTGTGTAAGGAAATGGTCTGCTGCCTAGCAATGCTGTTTATTTAGGCAGCAGGGAGTGTTTCGTGGGCTGAGAGGTAGGAGTTCCACAAGCTTGGGTAGGTTACAGTTAACTGACTACTGATGTTGAAACCACGCACTGAAATATAAAATGAAATCATCTATAATGATGACTTGCAGTACATTACATTTGGTCGCTTGGCTCCAAACTTCTGAGCCATTTGTTCCAATTTACAGACGATTATTTTTACAGTATATATTATCAAGATTTATAGAAGAAATGACCACATTTCGCTAATGCGTGTAACACGAATACTTTATTTTTACAGCAGCAATAATTAGCGAATTCATTTATTCTATAATCAGTTCATTCTAATCCTGTTAAATGTCATTCCTTGCTCTCAAACCCTGTCGGTTTAACACCGACCAGCTGCCCCTCCTCATTCATATTATCGCCTACCGGAGGAATGCGAAGACTGCTGGCTGCTCATGGCACAGAGGAGAAGGAGGTGTGTTTGCAGAGCAAAGAGGGCATCTGCTCCATGCCAACGCAGGCTCTCCCTGGGGTCAGGCGGCGCAAGATGCTTTTATTTACACATCTAAAATCGACGCACGAGTTAAAAGCTCTCAGGGATTCTCAAGGCGATGCGTAGGATTTGACTGTCTGAAAAAGCACAATCCTACTGTTTCAGACGCAGAGTATAAATCTGTACGGAAACGCGGTGGACACTCATACACTCAATGGAGTGTATGAGAACTTATTTCAGGTTTTCCAAAAAGGGCCCCACAGGCTCGAACACGGTGCATCCCCCACCCCACAAAAGTGCAGCATGAAACCCAGGGCCCGGCTGCGGCGAGGACCGCACACGGCCCTTCAGACGGGGCATGCTTGTGTCTGCTGTCGGCGTAAGGGCGTGCGCGGGGCTGAGGAGGGCCGCTGCGCCACTGAAGGAGAACAGGAAACACCCAGCTCAGCTGTGCCGGACCGGCGGAACCACACACAGAACAGAAGCCTCCAGAATAAACTGTGCAGGCTCTGGGCACAGGGTGTGTATCCCCTCCTGCGCTCTCAGACGGGAGGGGAACGAGCCAGGATGGGATTCCACAGCAGAAAGGGGGGGCAGAGGCGCAGCGCAACCCGTGTAATCAGGAAGTCATGGCGACCGGTGGGGGGGGGGGCCCTTGTCTAAGCCCCACTCCACGCCCGCCTACAACAACTCTATAAGGCCCTGGCCAGAAACGTGTGTGTGTGTGTGTGTGTGTGTGTGTGTGTGCCTCCGCAGGACGCTGCGCGCGATGATGTCAGCTGTACACACGGGAACGTTCCTAAACAAAGGGAAGTCTGTGTGTTTGGGGTGGAAGCTGGCGGAAAGGGGAGGGGGGGGGGTTGGGGGGTGAGTTTAGAGAGAACACACGGCCTCTCTATTTCACATGGGGCCAACACAGGCAAAGCCAGGGCCCCTCCATTAACCCATTAGCACCTAATCAGAAAGGAAAAACACCGTCCAGATGTGGGACTGATGCTGGCGTATACGCTGGGCCGTCGCGGACGCGTTAAGTCCCCCCCCGCCCCCCCGCTGCTTTTAGATTCAATTGCTGCTTTCTTAAATGAAGATTACAGGGCGGGCATGGAGCCGCCAAAACTCCCGTCGGAGATCTGTCCAAACACGGTGGCGTTCGGCTGTTCTGAAATTGAAGGGTATACAACCTGTTTACTATTTCAGGAAGACTATCTCTATATTTCTCTAAATTAGGATTCCCCAGTCACAATAAACCGCATGTGAAGGTGTAAACGAAGGTAGAAACAGTAGAAACCTTTCCCTCCAAAGTGACAATTTCCCGGTGAAGAAAACAGCAGATGAAAAGAGCCTGTTGCGTTGGTTTGTTATGTATTTTCAAGTTATACAAACTATAAGGACAGCTCTGACAGGCCTCTGCCCCCACGTCCTTTGATTTATACAGCAAGTGAGGTCAGCGCTGTGGACTCACGGTTGGGGGAGGACCAGCCGGCCTCATAAGCCAAACAGAACTGCAGCTGCCTCCGGTCCCCTTTTTCTCTTTTTCTCCTCAGACTCCGTCCACCAAAGCTACGGCGGTTAAAAAGCTCATGACTAAGCGATTACTGGCCACACTACATCACTTTGCCACTGTCTGCGCGGCACTCGGGGGGGGGGGGGGGGACGTAATGGAACCGCTTGTGTCACCCGCGTCTGGACAGGAAGTGACGGGTCTATCTAATGGCATAGCTATGGCGTTTCACTCAGAAACGTGACGTCTCTGAATAACACAACGGGCAGGTCTGTGATTGAGAAAACACACGGCACATCGCGGGCGGGGGAAAGAGAGAACAGGAGGAGAACAGGAGGGGAGGGAAAGCAGCGGGGTGAGAAGTGACGGGGATAGCGGTATCAGCGCCAGACAAGTATAATACCAGTCTAATGGCTGCAGCGGCTGTTAGCTGTTAGCCGCCCCCGGGAAAGGAAGCCGAGACGTCTGTAAGCAAACCTGAACGACCGGGTGTCCTCCCGCCAGCGCCTTGACCGCCCCGCGGCTCCCCTCCGTCTCGTAGTGGGCCCGGTGGTGCGACTTGGGCTGCACCTCGATCTGGAGGCTGTAGGGCCCCGAGCTAGAGGGCAGCTGCCAGTCCAGCGCCGGCAGGGATGGGCTGTGTGTGTGTGTGTGTGTGTGTGTGTGGGGGGGGGGGGGCAGAGTAGGGGTTAATTTAGAGGCTCTACTCCAGCAAACAGCATGATAAAACGGACTTTGTGATATGCTACAAGTTACTTGTTGACAGCATACTGTAGCCTACATATTAGGTACAAGGTTACACTCTGACAGAGAACAATATGATATACATTATGTGAGGGACAGGTTTTGATGCACTAGATTATCGCATATTGCCATAACTGTTGCAATGAGATGAAACAAGTGGAAAATCTTGAAACATTCGGTGAGAAATACATTATTCAACCAATTTAGTTGATTCATGTACAATGTTTTATTATATGAGCGCACATAAAGCTACATAGGTGAAATACGAACACGGGAATGGGTTTCGTTAGCTCACCTGACGTACTGCTTCGGCTTGGACCAGGAGTACGGGTGCTGCGGCACATCCAGGAACCCCCCGCAGTAGCCCTCCTTCTTCAGGGGCGGGTGCTCGTCCTGGCAGAGCTCCCCCGCCTCCTCGCCGCTCCCCGGCTCCACCTTCAGGCAGAGGGAGGGCCCGTGCTCCAGGCTGGTCTTACGGGCCTTGGTGGGGACGCCCTCGCCGCCCCCCACCAGGTCCACCGCGCCGTCCGTGGTCAGCGCGTTGATGGCCGCCAGGATGGCTGAGTTGGTGTACTGGTTGGTGTTGGGCAGCCAGGACTCCTCGGTGACGCTGAGGCGCGGGGAGGTGTGGGGGGACGGCCCCGGGGAGGGGGCGGGGGAGTAGGGGAAGTGCTTGTGGGGTGCCGCCCCACCGCCGTTAAAGCTGTACTTCCGCTTGGAGCCACAGGGGGAGCTGGGCCGCGAGCCGGCCCGCTGGCCCGCCCAGGGGTCGTCCGTCACGCTTGCGCGGGGGGAGGGGGAGGCGGAGGGGGACAGGGCTCCCGGCGGGGCGAGGCTGGCGGAGCCCCCGGGGGACACGCAGGGGGACTGCCAGGGGGAGGTCTGGGGGGAGGTGTCGTAGTTGTAGGGGAAGCCCGACTCCTCGTAGGAGGAGGCGTCGGAGTGGCAGCTGCGCGACGACAAGCTGCTGGCCGGGCTGAGGCAGCTGGGGTCGCGGTAGCCGTCGGCGCTGGGCAGGGTCAGCGTCACCACGGAGTTGAGGCGCCGCGCCGCCGGGAGGCGGCTCTCCTCCTCCGCCGCCGCCGCCGCGTCCTCGGGGAACTGCCCGTAGGCGGTGATCTCGATACGGGGGCTCTCCAGGGCCGGGGAGCCGCTGGGGCGGGCGCCGGCCGACGAAAAGTACGACCCCTGGGCGTCGTAGACGGGCGGCTGGCTGACGGACACGGATATGGCGGGGCTGGACAGGAGGCCGTGGTACTGGGAGGGAAGACAGGGGCCGACCAGCGGGAGGGACAGACTGACATTCGGGGTGTAGCCATATGCATCTGCAAGAGGCCAAACACACCGAGCTGGTTACCATAACAATCACATTCACTGGCTCCATTCACGCAGAGGCACACTGCAACGGCTGCTCAGTATTACGAGAGCTGTTGCAGAGGTGTTGCCTATAATGGCGAGAGAGCAGCGTGCCTTCTGAATCTGGCCTTGGCCAATAGGGCGTACAGCGCCAGTGGGGTTCCTCCTTTAAAATGAGAGCAGCTCCAGAGAGCTCTTCTAGGGGGGTCCCCCCCCCCACCCCCCAAACACAAGAGTGTGACATGAAACTTGCACAACTTCTAGAAAGGAAGTTAGGTGCAAGGCAAATCTAAAAGTGCCAAAAATAACCCCAATCTAAAGACACATTCTAAAAATAACCAGAGGCAAGGTGTTTTTCTTTCCATTTCCCCCTGCCAGATTTATGCCACATAACATACATGCCACAGCCCAGCAGCCATAACACGATGAAAACACAGTTTGATTTTGTAGGCCAGTCATATATTTTAATACGGTTTTTTTATTTAAATAAATAAATAAACAGCGCATGCCGACTGTTTCTTCTGCGTGCTGTGAGTGGATGTTGCACCCAACTGGTGGGGTTACTGGGTGCATGTGAACACCCCCACAAGGGTATGAGGGCATAAGAAATCTCTGTCTAGCCACAAAAACCAGTGGCTGAGCTCACAGCTGGAGAGGGGGAATATGGTAATGGGGCTTGTGGTTTAGGGTACAAGAGAGACAGGGACGTTTTACCACATTCAAGCTCGGGGATATTGATGAGAACTAATATGAGCTACAGACAGTCTGAAGGTTTGGGTCGCCGCTGCTCCTGTCTGCTCTAAATTAAAGAAAATTAGGGGCCCCACTATAAAGACTATGACATCAGTGCCGCACCATATGACTCCTTGCTATAAAAGAAAATTATGCTTGCATTTAAAATCGCGGTGCGTGACACAGTAGCACTGCGATGTGTGCTACCATAAATAGACTGAACAGCCTCAGACAGCTTTGAATTCGCTGCAGGCAGCGCTACTCGCTACAACGAGTAACGCGTAATTCAATTAGCTGGCTGTGTTTCGTTGGCCTCTCTGCATCCGCTACCAAGTCACTTTTAGCACTGAGACTTTTAGTTTGGATAGTGAACAGTAGAACCACGCCCACACTGCCCAATCACCAGGGAGGGGCTCACATCTCACAGGACAACGTAGGCTACCACTGCTTTAACAAGTGGGGTAGTCTACATTTTAGGTCAAAACTCTTCATTTAAATTTAAATTCAAATGCAACGAAAGAAACTTTTAATCTGCTTCAATTTCCCGTCATACTTCCAAGTTATTATGTGTGTGATATGTGTCATAGCAGTATGGGAACCCCGTTTTTCATGAACCGTTACAGCATCTCACTCAAATGCGCCACCCAAATAGCTCTATAGGAACTTAAGTGCGCGAATAGATGAGACAGTGAAGAAGAACTGAGAAGTAGAACTCACCTTCCTCAGCCGATTTCATTTTCTCCAGGCAGCCGAGAGCGACGTCTGAAATCAAACTTTGAGAACGGTAGCTAGTAGGCAAGATCGCTTATCCATATAGCGAAGTTTATATTCCGAGCTGTTGCTCAAGTTTCTCCAACTGTAGAACTGCAGCCAAACGTCAGAGCAGAAGTTATCAAAATATTTAAAAAAAAACGACAAAAAGTATTACTAAAAAATAACCGCTTTCTTTTTAAAAATTGTTAAACGTGGCGTAACCACGATTCATCCAAGCACCAACACCGTGTAAAATTGGGGCATAGCTGTGATGAAAACGTCCACATTAAAATGGCTAGACTATTTTTGTCCTTGTTTTGAAATCTATGGTGAAAGGGGATCCAAGCTTTTCTGGGTCTGAGTGACGCACTGCTCGGACGCAGAGAGGACTGGAGCCCTTTTAAACCCGGGGATCACCTCTGGCGCATCGCGCCGCCTCCAAGGCGCTGACGCATCTCGACGTCCGTCTATCCAGGAGGTTACAATGGAGATTCTCTCTCACACTGGGGTTTCCAGCTACCGTAAAGTTAACACCGGAAATGTAACCAGAAGGCTACAAGACGTAAATTGTACGAGCAGAATCTTCAATTCATGGAAGACATATATGCAGTAGTAAATTCTGTATTTGGTGGTGCCTATCCTTGTGGTGAGAAAAACTGTCGAGAGCTTTGAGAGCTTAATGGCACTGACAGATGATGAATCCGTCCGTAATTCATACCCATGAAACCCATCTGTCCATTCTACACTCTCTGCACGTAAAATACACAGGACAATAGACATTTACTGGTTGGCAAGAGATTTATTTACATTGAACCAATGACATTGTCACCATAACAACAGATGGTTGTTGATTTAAATGGCTAATAGTGATCATATTGCAGTAGGAGCACACACAGGTGAACATACAATGTTTTATCCCCATAAAGCATTACAGATTGTATGTCCTGGTTGTCACTGAAAACATATACACTGTACGACAACTTCCTGTATACGTCTTGATATGAGCATTTTATGGCAATGCAAAGCCAAGTCCCTTTTCATTTCCTATTTGACAGACTGCACGTCTGCCAGACGCGGAACACATAATTATCTGTATGCACAAAGACGGGCTATATAAAAGCAAAGAACCTATACCCGGTCATTTGACACAGCGAATTGAGAATCTTCATAGACGTTTTTTTCTCTCCATAGGCCGCCCTCTGTGGTCGGCATGTAAGCTACTTATATACAGTCAGAGCGGGCTTGTTTGCTAGCTGGGGCGGGTTTTGAACATTCTGGCAGCTATCGGCAGGCCGGCGGTTTCTGTGATGACAGTGGTCGCATGGTGGCTAAGAGTATGTCCATGTCTACACTATGGCACGTTATCAGCCGGCAAACTGAGACAACAAAGGCAGGCCTACAGTGGAGCTGGGATGATATATCATTATCATTCTCAATTAAAGAGCACCAAGATGTTTGTTTTTAACTGCTTGCTTGTGTTATAATTTTGGGTGTGCCAGTTTGTTTGCAGTTTCTTTGGAGCATTTCAGTGATGTGCGTGAGGAGGATAATATATTTCTACAGACATGCGTGAAACTATCTGTGAGCTTAGTCTGTTGGTTAGTTTGTTATTTGTTTGTTGCTGCCCAACTGCCATTACTCCCCTAAGAGTATATTAAATCTTTTATTACTCAGCCTCTATAAGACGTCAGTCATGTACTTGAACAGTTGCCCGAATTCCACTTCTATGATCGGCACCAGTGTCCGTTGAGCAACAGTGTGGCCAAAGCAGGCTACAGAACTAATGCAATGTTTCCTCCTCCGCCATTGGGAAATCATTTAAATAGAGCTTTCCGATACAGTATCCCGAGGAGTGACAGCACAAATCATAACCCTCCCCTCCGCAACACACACACACACACACACACACACACATGTGATGACTTGACCTCATGGAAATCTCTCACCCAGGGCCTGGGGGTTCGAATTGGAGAACAGCCTCATGTATCTAACAGAACCACATGCTGTAATAAACACCAAGCTCCACCTGCCCCCCCTGTCTGCAGCTGATAAATATCACTGCTGTGGCTGATTGACGTGCAGAGGGCAGTGCGGAGGCTCTGTAGTGTTTCCACCCAGGTCTGTTGCTGGTTAGCAGACAGGCCACAAAGCTCTCTGGATGGCTCCAGAGACAGGAGCAAGCAGGGAGCACAGTAGATACTAGATAGTGGGGAAGAACACCGCTGCACGGTCCTGATTATGTAGACAAGGCAGGGCAGAAATCCTTGATGTTGTTGAAAAGCCTGTCCATATATATTTAGGTCATTTAGCGGACGCTTTTATCCAAAGCGACTGACAATGAGCACAATTACACCCAGACCACCAGACCATTCTGTTCCTTGACACACTGACTGGCAGCATACTGTATGGCTACATGTAAACGCACAACCATTCACTTCTCCATACTTGATGATGATTGCTGAGAGGAACCCGTGCCAGACGAATTGACTGGCGATGCCGTCAAATTCAAGTGAGGAAAAGTCAGATCATCACTATAGAGATGTAAGAGTTAAGATTGATTGCTAAGTTAAGATGCCTATTTTTCTTGGTAATATATAATTCGTAGAATTAGGGACATCATGTCAACCTTCCCACCCTACGTGAAGTTAAGTTCTTAATGTAACAGAACGGCAACGCAACACAACAAGCCATTCACCGGACACATTAGTATAGCACCATATTAGTACAATAAGTACATCATCAACCTTCAAATCCTGGCAGCCCTACTGCTATCCCACTGAGCTGTCGGGGGCCGGGTTAGTGTCCTTTTACTACTGTTACAGTCAGAGGATTTGACCGTATTCACAGCCAGCCAAGCCCTTACATGTCTGCTCTCTGGGTGGGATCCAGCAGTCTGTGCAGTGTTACACAAGGCAGTGATACACAGGACGTTTGTGGTCCTCGATCTGGACAAAATACGAGAATTCTCTAAGCAGGGTTTGATGTAGTTTGGTTGCTGTGTGAAGATTCACTTTTCAATTGACTCAGTTCACTTTTCTTTGGTCTTCTTGTCCCCAGTTCTGGTGCTCTGGTTTATTCCTGTCCGTACAACAACAGAAACTTAATGGAACATTTGCCGATTTTGAAAGTTATTCCAAAACAGAGGACGGACCAACCAAAATATTTGTGTTTCCCATTGCTGAATCACCTGTTTGTTTTGGGGGGAAAAAAAAGGTTTAGATGGAAACCGGAAAAAAGAAATAATAACGTGGGTCTTTGTGTTTCTGAGCTCGCTCACATACAGAGCATCATTTCAGATCCACACACTGTCATTTTATTAGGTCTACTGTACGTGTTTCTATATTCTAGAGTAGTAAAGTAAACAGACTGTACCGTCATGGCTACAGTGAATATTGTCACAGAACAATGACAAAACGTGTGTTGTTTTAGCGCGGGGTATGGGAAGGGGTGCGGTGTTTTGAGGGTATTCAGACTGGCAGCGTAGGGACAGCCACCCCTCCTGCTTTTACAGTGAGCCTTCCTGTCTCCCATCAATGTTCTCCATTTTTCTCCAGTGCTGTGACGGAATCCCCCAGTCTGTTTCCTGTTGTGTAGGGCCGTTGCCGAGTTACACTGGACGGTGTCCAGCAGAGGGGAGGGAGGCTGCAGAGATCTCAAAAGGTTCAGCTTGTCGCTTCAGCGGCCCCGTGGCCAGCGGTTGACTTATGACAACACGTCAATCAACAGCTCCTTTTGAACACACAGCACTTAACAAGTTCTCATAGAGTGGGCGTAGCGACACAAGCCCCACATACCTGTATTGTAAATGAAGCTGGTTTAGCCGTAGTATTTTTTTATTTTTTTTACTATATTGTAGCCACTGAATTGGACCTGTGATGTAACATTCTAAAGCCTTTAGTATAAGGGCACCAAACTGAAAAATACAAAGCTTTTTTTGGCACCACACTTTGGCCCTAAAAACGTTGATGTGGCACGAAGGGCTGTGCTCAAAGTGTGAATAAAATCACAAATTGTCTCAAATGCTAAACATTATTTTTTTTAACATAATGCAGATTTGGCAGCAACAGGAAACCATGTTTGGAAAAGTGTCTGAAACGTCTTCCCGGGAAGTTGAAAATTAGACATTTGGGAATTACAGTAGTTACTGTAAAAAAACGACCAGTTTAAAGACTTACAAATGTAATAGTTATTACTAGTATTTTTACTTTTTACATCTATCGTTCTATAACAGTTTCTTTATAAAAGGTTGTTATTTGTGGAACACTGATATTATTGAAGATCTCATAACTGCTCTACAGAATGAATCCAGTTCAGGAATATGACTACCATTAACTGCATCTCTACTGGCTACTTCGTAATTCAAACAGGGTGCTGAGGAATTTTATACCAAGCTGGGTCGAATGAAATATTGGTAGAAAAGCCACCCAGCCATAGGTAACAAGATAGCATAATGGCATAATGGCATAGTGGTAGGTCTCCCTCCAAAGAAAAAAAAAAAAAAGCAAACGCTAATTTAAAAAGATGTTCCACACATGTAAGTGTTTTTATTTCACTTATGGGTCGGATAAAATCTGCTTTAGTCGAGATGTGTCACACTAGAAGGCACCATTCTGTGCTCCAAGATTCAAAGATTCAGAGGCAGTTTTGGACAGGGCATGGCACTATCTGTCTCCCAACAGCAGATGAGAAATCTCATTACTGAATGCATTTTTGACAACACAACAGCTCAAACGTCACGCTCCACCACTCACACAACTGAAAGTACCCAGCCCAAGGGTTGACGATGATTATTCTACAGGTTTCAGAGTGTCACCTGGCTTCTTGGCTTTGCTGTATAAACGTACAGTATTTTACATACTGTAACACGTGCGCTGCAGAGGTTTATACCCATTTGACTGTCAAAATAATGTAGGGAACTGAGAGGTAGAAACAGGTTGAAACTGAAACAGGCTTTGATAGAGACAGGGCATCCATGAGTCTATGAGAGAATCTTGTGTTTGTTAGAAATGCGTTGCTTTAATAACATTTCAAATATAAATCTAACCAAGATTAGATTAGATCTAGAACTAATCAAATAATACCCCGCGTCACGGATAAAGGGCACACTATAGTGTCTAACTAAAGACAATACATTTCATCATATTGTTGCATCAAAAAAAGAATGACCCCCCCCCCCCACGTACAACATGGCACTCTGAATTAAAAGTGTCCTAACACTTTGGACAGGGCAGTTATTTTGAATTGTAACCCGTTCATTAATTTACAGTACATACTGTATTTACTGCTGTTATATACTGTAAATATACTGTATGCCTAGGTATTTAAATGCAGTCCATTTACCATCCATTTGTGTCTCCACTAGTGGAGAAAAGTCTGCACATACAGCAGACACACATTGGAGACCTCACTCCGTAACTTAGAGCACGACCTCCTTGCCTCTCGTGAACGCTAAGATACAGAGTGAAAACATGGAGATGAAAGTGAACCTCTCTTAACATGTTAGAGCCATCGGACCATCACATTCATCACAGGGTCACCCACCATACACAAAGCACTTCCTCCTCCTTGGAAGGAAATTGATAACACATTGTCCTTTTTAAGTCTCTTAGGTTCTAAAAAAAAGAAAGTACTACTTTACTGTTTGTACTTATATAAAGGCCCAGTTTATAATGGTGGGCTATATTATCCTTTGCTTTTTTTAATAAACATTTTGTGTGCATGCATATATGCATATATATATATATAAACATATATAAACATATAAACACAGTACATGGGCCATTTATTCATAGATTTGGTGCTACCGCCATCTTGTGGTCATATTAAATTTGAGCCAAACTAATGCACTGGTTGATGTTATGTATGTCACAGAGACATTTAAACAAGGGAAGCTGTTAAATCTTTTTATTGCTCATAATCAACATTCTTAAAAATAACACTCACATTGGTAGAAACTGGAGGACAACGAAGGCAAGTTAACCATGACAAATCTCTATGACGCCATACTCACACAAAACACAGGAAACACTTTAGAATGATTTAAAACCACAAATCTCAACAAATGTGCGATCAGCAACAAGGAAGTCATTTCACAACTCCGTTCAAAACATCCACTCATTCTCAGTTGTCATGTAGCTATATTTTACAGTAATGTTGTCACAACTGAAGCCCAGATGAACAACATGAGTTTTTTTTTTTTTTTTTTTTGGGGGGGGGGGGGGGGGGGGGG
>JAOEHI010037827.1:0-22664 GCA_025447815.1 Percopsis transmontana | reverse complement strand
CCCCCCCCCCCCCCCCCCCCCCCCCCCCCCCCCCCCCCCCCCCCCCCCCCCCCCCCCCCCCCCCCGTGAAGTCGATATCAGCTGTGGATAGCTGTGGATTACCTTTGTTTGCTGTCATGAGGCATAGAAGACCCAACCCCATCATACATTCCAGTGTTTGAATAATACAATCTGCTAAAGAAGACATCAAACAGGATTTCCACTGGCATAGGTGGTTAGCTCAAGGGTATGCAGTATGTTCAGACAGTGCTCTGCATCATCAGGGTCATTTCCCAGCAAAAAGGCTTTAATCATGGGCCTACCTGTAGGCCTTACCCTTTAGCAAGAGGCCACACATACCTGCTCCTGAATAGAGTGTGTTGCTGTGGAGCTTAAAAAGGCCTCTGACTACTACCCAGCGCTCCATTTTCTGGCCATTTGCAGGAAAATGAAAGAGATCAAAGATGCTTAGCATCAGTGCCTAGCAGAGACTTGGGGTCTGTGTAAAAAAAAAATAGTATGACTACTAGTACATGTGATGAGATTATTTATAGACGGAGTGAGGTACTGTACAAGGCTGTGTCCTTTTCCGTTTTTCCTGATGAAAGAAGTGGTGCAAAGTATGCGACCAAAATGTAATCACAGGATACAGTACCCTACTGCAAGTCCCTGCGTTGTAATCCTCAAATGCATCTTTAAGAGCTAGATCACGTGGTTAAAGCTATAGAGGTTATCTTTAGCCTTGGCCAGACATCACTGGTTAAGTCACACATGCTGCATAACAAAAAAACATTGCAGTGGCTGTTGTAGCCTACTTGTTTTCAACTCTTGTTTCTTCAAGAACTGTCAATATGGGTTTTCTTAGTCTCCCATAGCGAGGACAGCTACTATCTCTACCCAGATGAGAATTTGAGGCAAGAAAATAGTCACCACTGTGCTATAAACAGTAGCCTATTATAGAGGAGACGTGACTACTGAATAATGACCTTGCGATATATCGAGCCGTTTTGTAATACATGACTGCTATGCTATTTCTTTCTAGTTAATGGAGTGAGCAGGCTACAATGCTAACATCAGGAGCCAAGTCGTCAGCAATTCTGTTTCCCAGATGGCCATCAGATTGATATTCACATTGACAGTCACTACAGCGTGGGATTAAATCAAATTTACACAAAATGTATTATTATTTAGGGATATTAAAAGTCTAAAGGCTTTCTTCGTGAATATATTAAATTAACTGCAAGTAGGAACAGAATGAGCCTAAAGGTTTTAATAAAAATTGGCATGGCTGTTTAGTGACAATATTTAAGGCATTTAGGTCAATGTACTATACTGAGGTGAACAATACATGACACTAACATGCCAAACATTGAAAATAGTCTAATTAGGCTATGGGATACTTGATTGATTAAACAAAAGTCAGTTTAAACCAAGGATGTCTCAATTTACCTTCTTGGTAAACTGTTCTTAATTAAACCATTCGAGAAAAGACAACTGAATACATTGGATATGGATATGCATTTCAAAAAATTTGAAATCACAAATTCGAAATGAGTGTTAATGCGGTTTCATTTGCAAAGACCGCCGTGCGCTTTTAGTCTTGTTTCTTGGTGATCACGCACAGCTACCTCGTGCAGTGAAGCGCGCCTCTGCAGCGACTCAAGACAGTTGTCAAGGCAGCAAATGCCAGGCATGTACAGTGAAGCCCAAGTCTCAAAATTAGGACAAGCCATGTTTATCCAATGTGCAAAAAGCACGATCTGAGGAGTAGAAACGCCCTAAATAGCAACTGCTTTAAAAGCTTGTCTTTTATTATTATTATAAGAGACCGTCTTAAAATGTCTCTTACCTATTAAAGGTTTGGGTGTCGTGTTCCCCATTATATCCTGTGATTCCTCGCACCGGTTGACAAATTAATCTCGAATTCAGTATTCCCTTGTCCATCCATGGGTGTGCCTTTTACGCACGGTGTGATAAGTAGGCAATCTAACCGTTACAACGTAAGCATCAATGTGTGCTATATCACGAAGCGCGCCTCTTATCTCTTAGCCCGGAGCCGCTGCGACAGGCAGGCAGTTCTAACGGTTCTCAAAGCGATTTGCTAACCAGTACCCCCCTCCCCGCTTTATTATAGCCTGTTCTCCGCTCTATCTCTCTTCATGACTTTAAAGACACAGTAAAGATAGCTCTATAGGATGCAACACCCGGTTTTCCAAAATAATTTGTCAAACAGCAGGACAGGGCAGGGCTGACACTGAATATATCATCATCATCTTTTGAACAAATCACAAACAAACAGTTTCTAAAGATCACTGTCACTATGTAAAAATGTTCAGGCATATATATAATTATCTATAAATAAACTATATAAACCTGGTAAAATGGCTAAATAGGTCGTAATTTTACAATGACAGGATATTTCTGCCTTTATTGACTTGAAACTGAGACTTGAAATCGAGAGCGTTTGCCTTGCCTGTATACACAGGATAAGGCTATTCTCTGACAGTGTCTGATATAAATCCTTTATAAAGATATAAATCCCAGGAACACAGAATTATCAGCAGACTTTATCAGTACCTAGGACAACACTGATTCAATCAGTATCAATATGCGCTGATAAACATATAAAGAACAGGGGCACTTTTGAAAATTGTCCTAGCACCATGTGAGGAAATTCCCCCTTTCCCACCCTATCCTCTGCCCTCCCACAACCTTGACTGCTGGAGTCCTCTCAAGCTGTTTCCTGTCTTCTGGTCCAGACTGGTCTCTGAGGAACCAACAGGGCTATAGCACTAGGGCTACCAGACTAAGGGAAGGCCATCTCTGATTGCAGGAATAGTCTGTGTCAAATTAGAAGTCAACTGATTTAAGATGTGCACACAATTGCACGAGTGTGTGTGTGTAAAATAAGTATGTATATATTTTTCATTCTTGTCCACTTTTTACAGGTAGGGATATAACATTGTAGATATTTGGGCTGAATTTTGACAAATGTACTAATTGTAAGTTGCTTTGGATAAAAGCGTCTGCTAAATGCTGTAAATGTAAATTAATGTTTCATTTATGATGGATGTTCAGTGTAAGGGTAGAATAATAATGTCACTTGCTTGTCATGGTCTTGTCATAATTCTGGGCTTCCCCTAGCGCCATTAATGCCATATCTGATCTCCTATCTGGTGTGAGGTCAAAAAGGTCTTGTGAGGGAGAGAGAGTAGTGTTTGGGTGAAGGAGGGCCGCTGCTAATTATAGTGCAAAACACAAAAGCATTTGTTTCTACCTCACCAGTGCTGTTTGTTTTAGCAGGATATGGTGGGCCCTTATACAGCCGCGCGAGACCCATGTTTGGGGAAAGTGAAACAAAAGTAAAATTCCTCCATGCCTCCGTCAGTGCTTCTCAAGAACGCACTACGACGAAGGGGATTAACACAGTAAGTGAAAATGAGGCGATAATGGAGTGCTCCTCTGACTGATGAGCGCTTCACGCAGCCAACACAGCCCATGGCGTGTGAATGAACACCTAATGATGATTATGTACGTTTTATCCAAAAGGATAAAAATAAGGTTTATTTTTTGGATCCTCCTCAGCATAATCATTTGGAGCGCTGCCTGATAGGAATACTGAAAATTATCTGTTGAGCATGTTAGTTGGATTTTGAACCCATAGCAATAATAGAATCAGGAATCTATTACTGTATTTGGAAATGAAATGTACGAAGAGTGCTCGCTTGATATCTGGCTTATATTACAGCGTAAACTTGGTATATGATTCAGTCTGTACACTATGGAATGTTTAAACAAAGTGCCTTGCTGTTCAACCAGTGTCATTTGTTTTTCTCTGCAAAAAGCTTATTACAACACAGCCTTGCTCTTGCTCTTGACTCCTGGACACTGTTAGCACAGATATGTCACTCCGATTGCTCTGACATCCTGACACGGGCAAACAAAAATCTTAATTGAGGCCGACGGGGCGTAGAGTTCAGACCCACCACATATGCACATATGAACCAACTAAAAGTATAACCAACTGGGTGAGGAACATAGGCTAGAAGTTGCATATTTTTGATTCAGTTGGAGGGCAACTAAAATTTTCTAGGTTCTTGTTAAAATGTAAAGCACATACACACACACACAAACACACACACACACATTCCTTTTACATATTAAGCATCTGGGATGCAGATATATCGGAGAAAACGTTGTTTCCTCAACAAAACTTGGCCTACAGCAGCCATGATGTAAAGTATGTGTTACGCTTGCAATGTTTAAATTCACCTCACACAGATTTAAAGGCACTGTAGCAATGCTTGTGCAGATGGCTGTTTGGTAGTCTCAAGAGGACAGCTGGTGCCTAAACCCCCATCCCCTGATCAAATGGATGGAGTGAGGCACCCTACCCACAGTCTATGTTAAGACACATCTCTATCTGAGTGTTAGTATGGCTTTCATACGGCAATACCTTCACACCTGTTTTCATTATGTGCTGATATCTGTTCGTTAAGTCAATTCTCAACTGCTCAGTAAACACAAACTAGCTACTAAGCTCAGAAACAGTCAAACAATGGCCAATCTCTCATATCAACACGTTCTTCACAGACAATAAAGACGACTGCCCTGAAATTCTACAGTTGGTAGTACTTCGTCAAAGCAACTGTGCAGCATTTGCCCTAAATTGGAGCCATTTCGTGGAGAGTTCTTGCCATGTGCTCTGTGCCCTAACAGATTGTTTCAATTTCTAAAATCCTCAGATCATGAGACTGAATGCTGTGGCAGTCTTGAGCAGACTAAATGCACACATGCTTGGTTTCACTTCTGCATATTCAGATTTTTATAAAATTAGAAACACCACTTAGAAATGAATCACAGGCAGTTGGAGATTAGACAAATAAAGCACTGGCAGCACTGTGCAGAAACCAATTTTTCATGTTTTCATTTAAATTCTGCACCCGTGTTCATATTACACTGTCACAGTCACCCACTCAACACTTTTAATTACCATAAAACAAAAATATATGCTGCTTGCTGAATTTATTCAATAAATCAGTATAGTTAAATCGGTTCAAACTTAATTTGAAATACAGTACCTAAAACCTAGAATGTTTATATTGATAAAGACAAGCACCAAGTATTCATGCAGAGCAATATATTATAAGTTACACCTATAGACATCTTGGCCAAATTGACCAAATTCCAATTGGTAAATTTGTAACAGCCTGCTGAGGCATATAATTGTGGCATGGTTTAGGTCTCTGACAGTGAGAGACATGCTAAAAATGGCCTGTCAATGGATTTTACCAGATGCATGACAGTGGTTTTCCTCCATCTGGTCCATTGTGTCGGCTCTCTGTGAGGAGGAACGGATACACCACCAAAGGAGACGCAGGAAATACTCTTGAAAAACATGGCCGACTTTTTCTAGCCCTCTGCACGTTCACGGCTTCAAATTTACTCGGATGCCTTTTTACACACTAAATGTGACTGAATAAGGACACAATTTATCTACTGTCATTAAATTTCTTAAGCCAATCTCACAATCCTGTTTCTAAATTGAACTCATCAACATGGTTGTTTACCATTATGAAACTTGATATCTTCACAAGAATAACAGGACAAGTCCAGCCCTCTTTTCCCTTGAAATTACTACAGGAGTAAAAAAGCAAATGATATGGAGGATGATCACAGCTGTGAGTGGTGTCCAGTCTTGGGTGTCTATGTCAAGGTCCTGGTCTTCTTTAACAGGACAACAGGCCTTCTCAAGAGGGAAGACAGTCTGTCAAGTATGCACCAAAAATAGCCTTTCTAGCCAAGCACTAAAATTTACAAGGCAAGGCTATTGTTTAGCCAAGTGAAAACTAAAAGAATATCACTATGAATTAGCCAGCACTGTATATGTACATACATATATGTATTTATGTAAGATAAACAAATTGGTGTTGGATGTCACAATGTAAGAAGATCTGTAGTATTTGATTGCTGCCCCTAAAAGTACCACGACTTTCCCCATGTTTACATAAATCCCATGAATGCAGGAGAAATCCTTAAATTCATTTGGTAGGCTATATATTAAACTAGAAATCTACTATTAAGAAAATGTAAGCCTGTTACCTTTTTACCTGTTCAAAAGACCTGTTCCTTACAGGTTCTCAAGCTTGTCAAATGTTGCCTTTAGGCTCCCAAATTCTGCAAAGCGGGTATAGAAAATAAATACAATAACTAACATACATCTGGTTATGTATGTTAGTTAATGGGCAATTATTGAGAACAAAAGGATGTATAGGCTACGTCGCTTGGCATTAGTTTTGATGCCACTCTATAGAAAAAGTCACCGCTGTTCTAGTGTTAATTGTGAAATACAAAAATAGTTTCATTACATTGGTATCGTAATGAGAGCAGGCTGCATCCGCAGCGGGTTGGGTGTGTGTGTGTGTCCCTCTTCAGGTACTGCGATACGAGACTGTGGATGTTGTATCACGGTTTCGGTCTCGGTTTCACACAGTTACACCCCATATACTGTATGCCTAGCATAATTACAATGTTGTTTAAAATATGAACTCCATAAACAGGTTCAGAAACATATACAAAAACATAGTATGCTCAAGAACCAGTTGCAATATGACTTCAGAGTCAACAAGGCCCCTGGTGTTTTGAGTGACACTTAATGAATATTAAATATTCCCACTATTATTACCCTTTGACCAGTCAAGCAGTGGCTAAAACAGCATAGACCCACAGCCAAGCACTCTTGTCAGCTGGGCTTTCAGGCCAACTGATGGTTCTGAAAAGCTTCCAGTATTTCCACAAAGTCAAAGAAGTTGAAGGATAGCCTGGAGAAAGGGTGCTTTCCCAGCATGAATAAATCAGTTGTCAATGTCATACCATATAGTGACCACAAGTGGAACCTTGTCAAAAACTAGTGCCGTCCTACAGCGCTGATGGAGAGGACAACCTTATGAAATACAGCAACAAATATTACCCCAGGTTTTCTAAATTACATAACCACAATGTTCCTCCTAACATTTTCCATCCATGTGCTATTGATAGAGACAGCAAGACAGACTAGGGCAGAATCTAGGCTAACCTCTGTGCAACTCTTTCACAGTGGAATGTTTTCTTAGCAGATACCCCTTCCCTGACCTTCTCTGGAGGGGTTCCATAGAAGCTAGAAGGACCACCATTGACACAACTCCACAGATCTCTACATGTCAAATAATATACAACCAATGTGTTTGCCAATTTTCAGACATTTCAATTAATATTTTTGATGAGTACAAATTATTCTTTTATGTGAGAGAAGTTATCTTTTGACCTCTTGGCTTGCCGTGATAATGGACTCATTTACACCCATAACCGGAGAAACCTGAATAATAATATATTAATAATAATATTAATAATAACAATAATAATAATTATTAATATAATAATAACAACAACATTCTACCTAATCATTTTCTGTTCTGCTGGAGCATCAAGGGCACTGTTGCCTCCATTTAACCTCTTTGCATGCAGTTCCTATCTAGTTCCTATCTCATCTTATTCCAGAATCACACCTGTATTGTAGTGCACGTTCCTCTCTGTCCTCCTCTCTAGCTAGCTTTATTCATTCATTGTCCTTTTGCCTTGATGTGTATGTGTGCTTTATATAATAATGTGCAAACATCAAAGACATTAGCTGTGCCTGCAGGAATAGTCCTCAACTAATGGCAGGATCTGCGTTGCTGCCTACTTGAGTGAGTAGGTAATTAGAGAGCAGGTTCAGTTACTGCAGGTCTCCAGGGAAACTGTTGTCATCCAACTGTGGTTCCTCATGTGGGAGGGAGCAGCAATGACGCGTGTGCTAGCATCTCAGCTAGCATAGCCTACAGTGCATAACCTATCCATCTCCTACTGGGAGATCACTTAAGTGTCCCTGATCACTAAGATATGTCTTCCTCCCACTATGGATCATCTCTTATAGACCAGTGTCCAACACATTGGGGCATGTAAAGGCAAACCTTAGTTGAGATTAGTCTATATTACCAAACTGAATCATAGAAGGTCATCCTGCATTTTATTAAACCAAAAAATTATGAGTATATGAATATATGAGTGACTCGCAGCTGCAATGATTCAATGTTAACAAAGCTCCAACTATATCAGAAAGCAGAAAACAGCAGTTTATCAGCAAAAGCCCAGGGCAAAACCATTTTCCTATAATTCATTTCTGCTTGTTTGGGAAGTCTTTTATAAAGCTCCACTGAGTATAATTATTGTGAAAAGGTTTAAATAGGGACATGGCAAAAATATATATAGTTTTTTCCCTTTCTTTTTAATAGATTAGATACTGTTGCAGATGCTTGGAAACTGAAAGAAAAGTGTGGGTGAGGGGTAGAGTGGTGTGAGACTATGAGAGTTATAGGTGGAGGAGTCAAGAGTAAAGTGAGCTACTCAGCACTCAGGTGCGGAAGGTGGCATGCCCTCTCTGAGTTTCAAAGCAAAGCAAATTGAAATGCAAGTTTCAATCCCAAACTTACTTCCAGAGACAAATCGAGGAGTGTACCTTTAAAAAATTGGTCTGTCGTGTATGATTATTAGGGGAAAGGGCAAAACAAACTTGACCACCAAAGTCTGTGCGAATATGCGTGATGACAATGTGCTTCTTGTTACACTTCACTCTAATCTAAGGCCACAGTTAAGGGGTTTGTCGGTATTCCGCGGTCATAGATAACTCACTCCCTGCTGTCACAAAAGACCATGGACTGCGTTGGTCGAGACATGATGCACTATCTGGAGTCTCTCTCAATAGAATGTCCGCATACCAAACATCAAAGACAACTGTCACGACAGGCTATCAACCAATAGCAACTCTGTAAGATGAGCTCATGTTTGGGACATTTTGAGACGTTACAATGTAGCTATGCAGCTGATGTTCTCAAACAGTGTTCAGGTAAACAAGTGCACCCAGCAGCAGGTAGGAATGTTCCAGTCTTATAGTTGCTTCCTTTGCCACAGAGATAAAAGTCTGAACTGAAGAGAGGAAACAAGGTCAATTTCAGAGACGTTTGGTGCCCCGCGTTTTCACGTTCATCAGCTTCAAGAGGCCGACCGCCACCCACGCCCTTCAGCTTAACCTCTTATCCCTGTCTACAAATGTATCTTCTTGGTCCCTTCTCTTCTGTGTAACCCTAATCTTCTCCCACCCACTCCTTTCAGCCTCCTTCTTCTCTACTCTCACTCTCTTGTCTTGACATTGGCCTGTGACATGTGTGGGAACTTCTGTGGGCCCCCTTGCTTGGGACAGGACACTGATATACCAGAGTGCTGGCCGACAGGCCTATTTTAGGACCATGTAAATATGGGAACTTCCTTTCCCAAAGTGGATCCAATAACCTAGCGGATCCTTTTACATTATTAACAAAGTGAAAGGCCACAGAGGGTGAATGTCGGCATTCCATTATCATTTTTAATCATTTCATTCACAGACCCCGCCCCACGCTCTCTCAATCTCTGTAAGGGACGTGCACGGGAACGCCAACCCAGTCCACACTGTCCAGTCCAGAGTGGCCCAATGGATTAATTGTTCCGACTTCTGAATAACATGACAAGACAGGTGATCGGAGCAGGCAGGAAGCACAGAAGGCTTACCTAACACCCTGCGATTGTTCTCCTGTCTCTATAATGGCATTCTCATGTGCTTCCACACGAGTCCTCAGTTTTATGGGTTGTACATCCGTCTGATGTTTTTTTCAGGTTGTGGACTTCTTAGGGACGCCAGAAAAGCTATCTGGCGTGGTTTGAAACGGGCGAGACAGCGGGTTTAGCTAGAACGCTGGGGAGCTGGAATGACAGAGGAGGAAACATTTGTCTTCAGGATGAAGGGGATCTGGGGCTCTACTGTTGGAGAGAGAGAGCGGTTGGACATGCAGGGCTATACACGGGTTGTGCTGCTGCGCAATGCTGTGGTCCACGCTGGACAGAAAAAGTGATTGTGATGTGCACAATGCACCATCTATGTCACATACACATGTAGCCTCAGTCATCATTCTTCTGTCAGTTAAAGTGTGAGGATTACATCTTTCTTATAGAAAGAAAATATTTTCCTCTGAATAAGTCTAATCAATTAAATACATTTAGATCAAATTGTGGAGGTAAACTAGGATGCTACAGACCATGTTACCATGTTAAATATTTAAGTAAGATAAGACAAGATAGTATCTTATTTTAGGGAAGAATGCTATCAGGGAAGAAGGATATATATTTATTTATTTGTTGTTATGCCTATGCCTAAAATCTAGACAAAGAAGAATTGATTATTTCTACACAGGTAAAAATTTATTATGATTTAGAGTGATTAAAGCATAAATTTGTAAGGATAAAATCACTATTTGCAATTAATCTCAGCAAAAGAACAACCTGACTAAACAACCTGATTGTCTAGGTTTACATCTGCATTAAGAACTAAAATGTCTGTTTGAAATGTCATTCTTGGTGTTTGTTGGCATACACCCTAATAGCAAAAAGCATTAAAAGATAATATCATGCTCAAGTAAATATTAGAAAAGAACATGAGTCCCAGTTGATCTGGTAAATCTCTCTTCTCATCTGTTTTTCTGTCTACACAGAGAGACTGTGCAAACTGTCAAACATAGCCCCAAAGTTGAATAATTAAGATGGTTCTTAATGTTTAATGGCCTCTACTTGTGCCACACATAGACTTTCAGCACATGAGAGAAGCCGAGGTCAAACCCACATAACACACCGACTTTCAAGTTTCTTCACTGAAACTACAGTCTGCGTGCTAGGCTATTTCCTAGGTGTCATTATAGCGTGTTATTTTAAAACAATAGAACAATTCAAGCCATTGTGAGGGAACCGTCTAGGCGGCTGACTTACCTGAAACTCTATACCCTGGCTTACACTGTGCCAGTATCTCTTTCTACGCTATCTTTGTCATCACTCTGGTGTTGACATAAAGTGGATATGCCATCATGGAACATGCCACGCTATCATACAAATAATAAAAGGTGTACGCTCGCTTAAAGAAATCCTGGGCTGTTCAGCACGCAAATATAGACATAGGCCTTAGTGGAGAAATTACACCACAACACCTGTTGCCTGGATCAAAAAGAGATAGCCACTTCCACTGAGCTGTGGTCTGCAAAGCATGTTTTATCAAGAGGCATGTATAGCATGTTCATAAGCATGGGCTTATATTTGGCCCTTTGAAGTTCAAATAGGATCCGGAGTGTTTATTTTGCTGAAAAATAAAAGAAGAATAAACAATAAACCGAATCCACAAGCTTGGGCACAATAACCAAATGACTTCAATGCTTTATACAATTAGTTTTGTAATGTTAAGCCCCACTAATGCCTTACCCTTTAGTTTATTAGAGATGAGATACCAAAAGAACACAATGGCCCCATCTAGTGGCAGATATTGGACATACAGAAACACTATCATAGAATGCCAAACATGTTCAGTGATATTATTAATGCAATGATTACGAAATGTTCACTAAGGGCAGAAATTCTTATTAAATAAGCATGGAACTCGGCAGTAGCACTAAAATATGCTCAAATAGTTTGGTTTTATTAGACCGCCACTGACCACCCTTATATGATGCTCCTTCCTTCTCCCACGATCCCACAGGGTTCTGGGAATTCTATGACATCAGTGATCCTTTATTTTGAACCTCAAGTAACCACTGACCAATCACAAACCAGGGATAGACGTTTCCTGTCTATGTAAAAATGCACTACATCATATTTTAATTAACATGGTCAGTAGGCTGCACACAATATAATAGCAGGGTCAGATACTGTCTGAAAATTAGGTGAGAGGAAATGCAACCACTATCAACATCTGATACCAAGAACCATATGTAGCCTGAGTAACATGACGTTAGCCCTCCCTAATGGAAGAAATAGACATGCACAGAGACATGCATGTCTCTGTGCAAAGTAATCTAATAAATGAATCAGAAAGAATCATTAGACCTATTAATTAGTCCTGTTGCAATAAGGTGTGCAAGATGTGATTCATAATTTTTCATATACAATGATGATTTGTAGGCTAAAGATTCCCTGTTTCATAATTTAAGTTACTTTAAGTAAATGACAGAAAAAATACCACAGTTGTGTTTACCTGTTCTATAGTGAAATTTTTTGTGTATAGGAATGTAGAAATAGTTTATTAGTAGGCCTATGTTTTTAGTATAGTATATTTTTCATTGTGACATCCATTATATGTTGGCTAAATGTTTTAGCATAATCTATCTAATTTAAAAACAAAACACACAATATTTGCCTACTAAACAAATTGACTTACTTACCCTCTCGGATGCATTTGTGCTGTGTTTCGTTTTTGGAAAATGACAACTCGTGTAAAATGAACTTAGTAGAAGATTGGATGTTTCCCATTTTTATATTATTTAGTAGGCCTACTTTGCTCTAATGATGCGTCTGTTGAACTGTCTGCTGTGGACTATATTGCTGTGTGGTAGGCTAGTCTATCTGCAACGTGTGTTATTTTAGAATCACATATCCCGCCTGAATTTTGAAGACAAGACAACAAGAACACGTGGATATTCTTATCTTTTGAGACCATCCAATAAAATTCCACTTTAGAAAGGACGTACCTGACACGTGGGCGCAAACACAGTCGCTGCAAGCAACCAGTGTATGCAGTTAATCTCCGTTATAGAGTTTTGAATGCGAACAATGACATTGGATGGGAAACCTGACTACTATATTTGGTACAGCCCACTTTTTGTACTTTCTGCTCTCTTGTTGTGGCTGTCACGAAGAGATATTTGGGGAAGACTACTGCCTACTTTTTAGAAATCCTAAATAAACCTTTAGGTTGACGCAATATATGAAGACACTAAATTCTACAAAAATTTCAGATCATTACGGGGCACCATTAACTAAATTACAATACGACCATTCCGTTGAAATCGTTTTGAAAAATAGTCTGTTAAACTAAAACCGTTTTCCTTTAGGTGTTTGCCCAAATACCCTTAAAAGCATAAAAACCAGGATCTACGCATACAGCTCTGTGCCCTCATTGCCAGCAGTTTTTTGTTTACGTTGGACTGAAGTTCATTTGTTTTGCCTTTATTTGATGTGGGTGGACATTCAGCGTATCAGCTAGATCACAAGGCCAGGTTAATTTTTGCTGCACTTTTAGAGCCTACCATATATCGTTTTGGCAGGGACAACTGGGAATGTTCATATGGTAAAATCAAATATTTTTGAGAACGAATTAAAATGCATCAAAAACTGGCAGCTCCGACCCGGGCGTGCAACGTCAACGTTTTAATGCCTTATATTGTATATATCTGAGCGCTAGCTAAAGTCAATATGTCTCTAACGACAGTTTCAGGTTGTTAAGACAGCTGCCTGCTTTCTCATATCGAGAGGGAACTTCTGTGTTTCGCCACCAGAGAGCGCCTCGTGCACAAACAATGTAAACGTGTAAATGAAACCTGAAATTTTCTTTCTCTCTCTCGCTCTCTCTCTCTCTTTCTTTCTTTCTTTCTTTCTTTCTTTCTTTCTTTCTATTTCTCTCTATTCTTCTTGGTTCTTGGAACAAGTTGAGGTTTCCAACCAAATATGTAGGTACAGTAGCTATATGGTGGAAGATTCAGTAAAGAAGCCATTCTTACTTTATCCATTTTTTATTTTTCTCTCTCTTTCTTTCTAACCTACAAAGTACAAACAGTCACATAGCCTATGCTGAAACACACACACACATTTGTCTGGCTGTCTATGACTTTGTAAATTTATGTTGGTTTCTGTTTTTTGTGTGGGTGTGACATCATCTTCCATTAGTGCACTAAGTATAAGAAGTCAGATGCCAAGCATTCCTCAAATATTCCACGTAAGATCTCTTTTCTGCCTGTGAACACAAGTCGTTACCTCGGGGCAATGGAAAAATGGCTTTGTTCAGGGTCAAAAGGCTGGATAAAGCAATAAGCGTCAAACTCCAGGATTATCACCATCTTTCCTACCAGTAAAATAATAAAAATGTGTCAATAAAAGCACTTGTTTGGTTTTATATATTATTTAATTATACATGTGCTAACAGACATTACTGGTGAAACAATCAAAACATTTTCAGGTAAAAGAGTAGTTTTTTTTGTAAAAAGACCCTGTACTGTAGATGTGGTTCTACTTGGCTATCATTTGTCCTCACACAGAGGGCTGTTATGAAAAGAAAGCCTTGCTGGCCAGGAAAAGCCACTTTACAGAGGCTACACATAATGCCTCAACATTCCTCAGCCCATGCAGGAGACGGTGGCTATCAGTCCACAGATCTGGCCTTACCTCAGTTCCTGTCACGCAATGGACGCTTATCTGGCTGCATTCTTTAGGATCTTTAGTGTATCTCTGGCTCTGCATCCTGGAGCGGTGGAATAGCGGAATGGCTTTTTTATCAACAATGAAAGAAAACGGCAGGAATTCATGCAAACAAATGTCAGATAAAGCACTATTATCATTATGACAACAACAACAACCAAGGATGTGCCTGCATGTTTGTGTGTGTCTTTGTGTTTATGTAACCAAAAGCTGCTCAAATGCTTTTGTATTACAAAGGCCACCCTCATAGTGATAATCACGTTATGAACTCCCTGCAGATGAGCATTATACTGTGACATCAATGGGGTGGCTAAATCTTTTCAATCAGGGTGTTATGGTTTGTGTGTGTGAGAGAGAGAGAGAGTGAGAGTGAGAGACAGGGAGAGTTTCACAACTTTGTGGGATATTGTATGTAAGGTGGTAGTGTTCTATGCCAAAACTAAGCCACAACTGAAGATCAGAGTGGCCCATGTGTGTGTGTTCACACACACCGGTCTGAATTCAATACACAATAATGCTCATGCGATCATAAACCAGTTGTGTTATGTGGTCTTACTGATATTTGCCACTAGTAAATACTATTAATTACTAACAATACTAGTTTCTAAGATTTTCATTTATGTGTGTTTTGTGTGTGTAAAAACAAAATGGAGGAGGGCTATTTGCATCCCTTTATGACATAGGCAGCAGTCTGACACATTATCCAGCCATTGTTCCCTAAGGATTGTGATGATTCAAATGGGTCGAGCCTGAACTCTGTTGGTAAATGGGGCAGGAAGGTCTAGTGGCCGGGGTATTTGAGTCCCGGTGTTGACCTACCTGTAAGCATCCTTGAGCAAGACGTCTAAGTCGCTTGGATAAAAGCGTCCGCTAAATGACCCAATTGTAATTGTAAATGGAACAACAAATTAACCAAAGATAATGCTGTTATGGACATTATGAAATCAAATTGAAGCAATGACGAGTAACAAGAACGGAAAACACCAAAATCAGATTTAAAGACAATTCAATGTTTTTGGTTATTTAATTAGTTGAGTTGTCACTAGAGTGCCAGTGTTGTTTACAGGTACATCCCTATGTTGACAGTCATGACATTTCCTCACACCACACGCAGACTGTTGCGGGGGGGAGGGGTTTTCTCATCCTCGTTTGATCATAAAAGGAGGCTAATGGCTTTCACGTGCACACACCCATGAATACACACACACACACACACACACACACACACACACACACACACACGTAAACACAACACACAAACAAACCCGTGCCATCCTGACGCCTAACAACAGGAAGTCTTGGGACACAAAGATGTGGGAGGTGGGGTCTGTGTGTGTGTGTGTGTGTGTGGGATGGTGGGAGGGGGTGGAGGGGTGCCACATATGTCACCCAAAACCCCATCTTGTCTGAGGTTCCTGCCGAGGAAATGAATGAACCCTTTATCACAGAGTGATCGACTGTGTTCATGTTGGCTTTAAAAAAACAAAGTTTGTCTGGCTAAAAGATATCAAACGGTGGTCTTATTTTAACAAACTTGACCTCAATATTTTCAGTTGGGGTTTAAATGACAAATTTAACATGACTGTTGTTTTTTTTATTAAAATCCCATTTGCTACGCCTTGGCTCTATTAAATAGGGACAGTTTTCATAAAGGGGCATCAAAGAGAGACTTTTTTTCTCACTAACCAAAACAGGGTCATGGACTAATTTGCAAACCAAACATATTTCTGTCCCTTTCACGGCTGTCTCCCGCTCCACCTCTCATTGACAAGTGAGGCAGGGGATACAAGGCTGGTGCTTGACTGAGCACTGAATGCTCTTTAGTTATCCCACTTTTCCCAAACGCCTTGCAGCTGCTCCTATTGTGTACATGGAGGGAGACCTCCTTGGTCGGGTCTGTAGGACTCCTGCTGTCGCCCTGTCCTCAGATGGACTCCAAAAGAGGGAGTGTTGTCCAAACAATCATAGACATCATGACATCATAGGGTCCTATGTTAGGCAAAATCCTGATGCTTTGGTCATACAGAATAGGATTGCCTTTACTGAAATAGCAAAGGAACATCAAACCAGTATCTATTCTGACACCAAGGCCCTGTAGCTATAGGTTAGATTTGTTTTGAATCATAAACAAATGTACAGTATTGTGTTTCATTACAATCGTGGTATAAATTATGTTCTCTTTTAAATGCATGTTTATTAACAAGGTGCTAATGGAAAAAGTTGTTGTTTGCTAAAGCTGTTATGTTTATTATGAGTATATGCTCCATCTTTTATTGCAATGCGTCATTTATGCTTAAGTTAACTGTGAATACTGTACTTGTAGTAGTGTAGTAAATGATGTAAGACAAGATGTTTGTACAAAAGGCAAATGGGATTTATTCAATCGTATCAAAACAAAATGTAACAAATATATGCAAAAATAGATATGATAAAGAAATATATTACTTTAGTTCAATAAATATGACAGAGCGCAGTCACTGCGTTCTGTGCCCCCAATGTAGCACATATGGGGGGTTCTGTCTTCATCTCAGAACTGCGGTACACAGTACAGAAATTTGAGGTATTTCATGGTTAAGATTCCCCAACCAGGGGATTGTCAGGATCATCGGATTTTCAGGATGTATTCAAAGGCAGTGATTTGCATTTGAATTGGTGACACCTTTCACTTTCAAAGATACAAATGCAAAATGTCTGCCAGGGCTAGATCGGATACAGGAGGTATCTTCCTGTATTCATTGTTCGTGAACATGAGTGTCTTCCATGCTTGTGTCAAAGGCTGAAGGAGAAGTTTCAAATTATTTCTTTAACCAGCGCCGAAAGCAAAAAAAAAAACTGTTGAAATATAATTCGGCATTCCTGAGACAACATAAATATAACAGTAAGGCCTCTCAATTTTACAATTGTAAAAAAAAAACAACATGATTATCAAATGCAGGGGCCATCATGACTTGTACTTCCTTTACTGGAAAAACCACAAATGTTTTATTCGGCAACTTCCCATTATTACTAGCTTTGTCTATGGGTAAATTTAAGTGACATTCGAAATTGTACAGAATGCTGTGATAACAATACTGCCAGATGGTAGCGACCAGGGCTCCACTTGAAATGATAGGGCCTCCTGCCCAAAGATTTGGTCACCAACTTGGCGATTTGACTCTTCCCGAGCAACTTTACCCTCTCTGCCCAGTGATACCAGCATCCCCATATTTAGTTACACAAAACATCTGTTTAGGGAAGTGCTCCGCTGTGAGTGAGTCACTTGTGAGTCTGAAATGCCCCATACTTTCCTCAGCAGCTCGGGGAGGTGGTTATGGGACTGGGGAGGAAGGAGAGCTGGGCACCCGAGGGGTGAACGGGGATGGAGACGGGGAAATTGAAGACTGTGCTGCTTTTGCTGATGGCCGGGCTGCCCGCCTCCGAGGAGCACGTAGAGGAGGCCAGGACCTGGGACTCGAACTGAAGCAGCTGGCCCATGAAGCTGAAGTTGGGGGAAATTATGCTGCGCCGCTGCTTGACAAACTCGAAGGCCTCGTCCAACTTGACGCGGTTGGTGCGCATGAGGTAGGCAAGACAAATGGTGGCAGAGCGGGAGATGCCGGCTTGACAGTGGACGAACACACGGCCTCCCTTGTTTCGGACTGAGTCTAGAGGGGGGGGGAGAAGAGAGACATTAATACAACAGGTTACAGCACACAACGAGACTGTAGCATGCTGCTGTCATGGCGAGTACACACACAAGTTTCCTCGCAACACTTTCAGTTGCTATTCAAATTCGGCAGTGTTTTTAACGGTCCTATCTCATTAAGACACAGGAAGAGCAGTTAATAGGGGCACAGGGTGTGAGCCTGTGGGGGTTATTCCCTAAGGAGGTCTGAATGGACAAAGAAGGGGAGGGGGGATAGCCCCCTGCTGAGGGTATTGATCTGGGAGGAAGGCAAGCAGTGAGTGTGGAGAAACTGCCCTTTTGTTCAGGCAGAACAAAGAATGGCGGGGTGGGAGCCATTCAAGCCCAGCCGGCCTATCCACTACAAAAGCAGGCCGAGCCCACCGCTTTGCATTTCAACCTGAAAAGGGGGCATATCTTCAAAATGGGGCTGAGAGGCGATGATGTAACCACCATTGTGGTGTATCTGGCAGGCTGTGCCAAGCCAGCTGGTCAGTTTTGGAGGGAACTTTTTTTTATTTTAAATCCAGGAATCAGTGAGTGTGTGAAGGATGGGGGTTGGGCGCTGTTTGTGCCTGCCATGAGCACACTCACGTTTACCAACTGTGGTTAGCGATTGGGGCCAGTTGAGACAGTGCAAAAGGAGTTTGAAGTAGTGGAAAAACTCACCAATAAACTCAATTGCCTCATTGAACCAGGAGCTGATATCGGCTTTGTGGTTATCCTCCACCGGGATGCTCTTATACAGGAAAGAGTCCACAAAGTGGTTGGGGCAGTTGGCCGAGACGTTGATTAGGGCTGTGATACCCAGCATGTCCAGCATATCCTTTCTAGAGGCATGGTAAGCACTGCCAAGATACAGAAATGGCAAAATCTCCACCGGACCTCCCTAGACAGATAACAGACACAAAGGTTTGTGTGTTAAATTCTGATCAACAAGGAAAAACTGATGATATGTCTGATGATAAGTTCAACTGTGTTCATTACATAAAAAATATACAAACCTGGTCATACAGCGGTGTACTACAGGGACTACAGCCAGGGTCTGCACTGTCAGGATGACTGGCGCTCAGGGGCAAACTGAGTCCTTGTGGAGGTGAGGGTTTGGTGCACATCTCAGGGTACTCAGAGGAAAACGTGTCAAAGCCACCTAAATAGGGAAATAGACACCGGGGTTAGATTAAAGGGCAACGCATTTTACATTTTTAATATCTGGGTTAAAGCAAGTGACAACCGGTCATTGGGCTATTTTGGCACACTGTTTACTTCACAGCGAGACAACAGCAGGTGTAGTGACAGCTGCAATCCGCATTTGTTGTGCCGTTGTTAGGATACAGTGAGACATAAGCCAACAGAACCTATTAAAAGCACTATAAGATACAGCTTGTGTGTGTTTTGATTTTTTTTACCTTTGAGAATGTACACACTGGCACCACAGGGATGGCGGCACAATGCTGCTACCGCAAGCATCAAAGTGCCATCTTTCTTTACTTGTTTAAAGTCCAAACTCCGATCATCGAGGAACACAACCGACTGATACTCCCCGGAGACGAGTCGGTTCCTGGTGTCCTCGTTGGGAACAATGTGTTCAAGTCCCAGACCTCCCCTGGCTCTCCTGCGCACAATGGTGCTAAATCGCACGTTTGTTGAACCGGGTATATGTGAGGAATTGAAGGAGAAAAATGATCGGCAGTCCAGCAACAGGCAGCCTGGGTTGTCGCCCTCCAGCAGGTCACAGAGGAACGCACAGTCGATGCTTGGGACCTCCATAATGACCATAGTAGAACGGCGGGATAAAACAGTTAAATCCAAATACATAAAGCGAGGCGAGAGAAAAAAGTTACCGAAGTATACGAAGAACACTAAATAGACTTTATCTGGTGGCGAATTCTTAAAAATGTAGAAAGTAAAGCCACTGATTCTTTTGTTCGGGTTGAATCTGATTATTAAACGTCTTATAGCCTAACCCACAGGTCAATCTTTACAAAACGCTCCTATTACAATGTTGTGTTTTTGACAATGTTACAATATCAAAAACGGTCGCTTTGGTTTTCCGATTGTTGTTCTTCACAAAACGTATATTGACTTCCACTGAGTTGTTCTGATGGTTGCTTCTATGAAAGAGCTTGTTCAAAAGGGTTTATATATACGGCCTCTATATGAGAATGAGAAAGCGCTGACGTCAAGCCTCCGCCCTTACTGGCATCCTGCCGCTTCACATAGCCTACGTTATTGTGTCATAGAAGAAAAGCAGCCGAGCCCAGCCAACTCTGTGTGAAAGTTACATACAAAGCAGAATGAAGGCCAATAACGCATATGTGAGATATTTAGGCCTAGAAATATTATAGGCCTACAGCAGATCTCAGCCAGTGTTTTTTTGTTGGTTTATGTTGGGTGTTTTGAGGCAGTAAAAATGTTCACAAAATGTTCTTCATAGGAGGGATAAGCACAAAACGAGTAGACCTAGTAGTATACAGTAAGCCTATTTATATTTTCTATAGGTCTACATTGAAGTCAAATTAGATTAATTACTTTTATATTTTACTTTTGTTCCACATTTTTAGTATTGTAATCATTACAATACCTGTATTGTAAACACACATTTTAATATATGTGTATGTCTAAAGTAATTGTATGTCAGCATATTAGGAATTTGGCAAATTTTCCATGATGTTATTGTTTAATTCGATTTTTATTTTGGCTCTTCAACTGAGAGTTGACAAATAACAAGATAATAAGTAAATACCGGCCATGGGGGCCATAAAAGTTTATTCTTTGTTTTTATTAGTCTGAGGTACATAATGTTCAATGCCCCGTAAGCAAAGGCTAGTCATAAAAGTTAATCACTGTATAGACATCTGAAGCCCAGTACATTTCCACATGCTGGAAACAAAACAGCACCTAGCTTACGGGAAGACAATAGCATATGGGGATCTCTTGACTTATACTGACAGTATACTCAGTGTTCCTGTTCAGCTTTAGATATCAATATCAATAACAGGAAAATGTGACTATTGTCACTTTGGTAAATCCTTTTTTGTTGTCGGTTACGCTTGCTGACTCAGAATGGTTACATAATGGTTACTACCGCTGTCTCACAAGAAAGCAGGAGAGTGGTTATTGGAGAACACAATCATGCTGTCATAGAAGGACATAGGTCTTTCGTAAAGTGAAAAAGCGATGACACATCAGTGTTCTTGTGTTGGGAAACTAGTGTTAATTAGTTCCAGTAAAGTATGGAACTAGTCCAGTCAAGTAAAAAGTTGCTTTATGTTAAAATATCTCTTGCACCAGTCTCATAGATTAGCCATGCCTTAATCATTCAATTATATTGAGCTATTTTCTTTCTGCAAAAGAGTACAAGGCTGTAGATTTCCAGGAGGGGTTTGTTGACATGCAGAGGGCCTGACGTAATCCTCACAGCACTGTCACTCTAGTAACTTGAGAAACTAGCGGCTCTCTATTGGGAGAGCTGAACATCCAGAGACATTTAGTTTCTTTTCTACCTAGATGATGAAGGAAAGAACATGTTGTGTAAGAAAGGAAGGGGGGGTGTCTAAAGGCAAGGAACTAAAGCAATCGCAGCAGCTTGCAAAAACTCTCTTGCCTGTTTAACCTCACACTCCCGTGAGATGAGTCAACTGTGAGACACATGCCACAAACGTGGAATGTTACACACATAAGGGGAGGAGGGGGGCTGAACAAGGCCTGGGCTTCTGAAAACAATCTGTACCGAAACATTTTGTTCTCACCGAAAATTGTGTTTTGTTCACCATAGGGATGGGCCTATGTGCTGGTTAACATGGTTGGCAACCGGGATGTTGAGTCATGGTAAACTTTATATTTCCTTTACAAGTCAATCATTACCATGTGAATTCATAACTGATCATGGGCGCATATCATTCTATGCAAAGCCCCATGTTATTCCAATTGATGAGTATACGTTCTCACAACATGGAACAGGCCTTCACTCAAGTTTGGGTGAATGTGTACTGTACTTGTACCCATCATTTTTTGTGTTGTTTTCTCTTTTTCAGTGTGTGAGTGAGAATATGTATTATAATTATACTCAGCTCGGTTTTAGAAAGTTCCATTATTACAGTATATAGGCGATGATAAACAGCTGTTGCTCTCATGTAGAAAGGGAAGTGAAATGGAGGATGTCAATGAGGCATTTCCTGTATAACGGCCGTGTTGTCACTTGCTGTCATTGGTCCCTATTTACTGTCATGATCTCCACGGCAACAGATGAGCAGGCCCTGGGAAAACACAGGGTCTATTCTGTCCCCGCAGCATAAAACACTAATGTGGAAAGATTCACCTCTGCCAAAACAGTTTATTTTTATATTTATGTAAAAGGACGGAGGGGAAACAAAAGCAAAACATGAAGCCCACAGTAGACTTAGAGCTAAAAAATGTTTGTGGGTATTCTGTTTCTAAAATATAACAGTGATGTATGGCTCCCCATGCACTGTGTCTCAGCAGCAATTGTGATGTAAAATAGTTTGTCCTTATGCATTGTACACGCTTATATTGTGCACACGTTTAATAGCCTATACCCAGCAGTGGCTCCAGAAATTTTTGATTGGGGGGGCAATGAGGGGTCCTGATCATTTCAAGGGGGGTCTCATGAAAACCATCAAAAAATACAGGGGACACGGCAAATAACTGCATATTACTGCTACTA